>JBAMJV010006910.1:0-17244 GCA_037951105.1 Echinarachnius parma | reverse complement strand
CCCCCCACCCCACTGAGAGAGGTTTTCAACTTTGAAGGTACTTGGTTTCGGTCTCGACAATTTTGAAGGTACTTGGTCTCGGCTTGGAATTTTTTACAAAATAACCCCCCCCCCCCCCCCCTTACAAAAATCCTGGGTACGCCACTGCATACTTATCCATGTGATTTATGGAATGTCTTATTGACCTTGGAGACGCATGCGAACGAAAAACACTATCTTTGAAACAGATAAAATCCCCATCAGGGGCAGATCTAGCTTTTTGCTAAGGGGGGGGGGGGGGTTTGACCCAATGACGATGCGGAGCATCGTCCACGAGCCGCGAAGCGGCGATTTTTTTTTTGCTATTTTGAACCCCGCAAGTGGTTTTTTTTCACTTTTTTGCTAAGTGGGGGGGGGGGGGGGGTTGACCCAATGACGATGCGGATCATCGTCCACGAGCCGCGAATTTCTTTTGCTATTTTGAACCCCCGTAAGTGATTTTGTTTTCACTTTTTTGCTAAGGGGGGGGGGGGGGGGGTTGACCCAATGACGATGCGGAGCATCGAATTTTTTTTGCTATTTTGAACCCCCGTAAGTGATTTGTTTTCACTTTTTTTTCTCACTTTTTTTCACTGATACATTTTTCACTTGGCATCCCAAGCGGGGGGGAGGGGGGGGGGGGGGGGTTTAACCCCCCTTAACCCCCTAAACCCCCCCCCCCCCCCCCGTAGATCCGCCACTGCCCATTGTTTTTGCCAACATGATAAATCAGTCCACTTTCAGTTTTGATCACGATTATTGTTCAAAGGTTAAACAATTTACTATATCATTGTGAACACTTGTATGTTTTTAGTAAATTAACTAGGGAGGTGCATGCTTTGAAATAAGTTCAATTCTATTTCCCGAAACAAACACACACATAATAACACACTCACAAACACGAGCGAGTGTAATCTTGAATGTACGTATGAACACAGGCGTACTGTCATATACTTGGTGCAATAAAACCCTTGGCACTTTCGACTGTTTAGGAAGCGACCGACAATTTTATGGATAGTCGTTTTACTTGTTTTGGGGTAATTGAGATATGCTCTACACAATCGTGAACAAATTAAAGTCACCTGACAATCCATTTATGAGAAATTAATAGGTCAAAAGGAAGTAACTGCACAAATATCATCATAAAAATCCTCATTTACAAGAAAACTACCAATTGTCAGTTGCTTCCTTTTGTCAGATTGTATGGCATGGATTCTATCCATATTGAAGCGGAAGATAGCTTAAAGGGGTAGTTTAGTTTGGTAAAGAGGGCGCTGCACATCACAATTTTTTTGTGAGGTAATGAAAAACTGAGTGTCGATTTTGAGAGAGCATGCAATTTTAATGGCAGAATAAACTTTATTTGGTCAAAATCGACCCAGAAACGGCTGAAATAAATATATATGATCTTATAATTATTTGGGGCCCAAATAATTAGACGATTTTTCAAAAAATTAAAAAAATGCTTGCACTTTTTCAAAAATGTTCAAAAGTGTTTTTTTAAATAGTTGTTGATGATCTCTCTATTTAATCATTATTTCAATAAAACATCACATGCATAATTTTGTATGAAAAATGGTTGAAACCAATGCCTTTTTAGAAAGCGCCCTCTTGTGTTTTAATGGCTCTTTTTGAATGATAACGGGCTTTTTACTTAGTCGTTTGTAATTTTGTATACCATTCAGGCATGGTGGAGTTATAACTATTAGTTTATAATGTTTGGTTACTAAAGTTCAGCCTTACCAAAACTGTACTACCCCTTTAAAAGTACATTTTCTTGAGTGTTGAGTAATTAACTTTCAATGTACATGAATGCACAATTAATCAATATTGTCAAAGGTTGAATTCAAAATTTGGTAAAAAAAAAACAACCTTCTGTACAAAATTGAGCAGCTGTTGCAAGTCAATGATATCACACAATGGTTATTATTGAATTATTGTATTGAATTTTATTTATTATTTTACCAATTTAACAATATCATATATGTGTGGCCATCTGGTTGTACTTGATCTATTAAAATCCAGCCCATAGCAACTATGAGTAAGCAGGCAATGCATAACCCTGCAGCCTCTGTAAACCCGCAGATAGAAGGGATGATTAAGGGACTTAGTAACATTGTCCAAATCCTCAAAATCCAGTTGGAATTCTAGCAGTTCCCTCATACCTTGTTGTATTCGTATTAACAATAAAAGCATGAGACAGGTTTGTTTTTTTCTTCAAATTTCCCTTTCGTTAAAAATATATTTACGAGTGAAGTGTTCAGATGTTGAATTATCCACTGGATCGTTGAAACCGTGTACAAAGTGAATGCAATGAGTTAGTGAATATCACTTTGCGTTTTTGCTAATTACTCGGCCATATAACGTCCATTTAACTTGAAATTTTCACACAACACCCAGTGGACATATCAGATAACAACAATATACATTGTATCAACCACTCATCACTTTTTGCACATGTCAACAAAGTTACTAGATCCCTTTAAGAAGACAATTAGTATATATATTATGATACACAGTCACACACACTCTCATCGACTTACACACAGTCTCTCAATTTGTACAGAATGTTTGTAAGATCAAATGTTGCAATCTACTTTTGAAAATATTGATTAATTGCTTGAAAAATGTCATGAATGTGAGTGACTTTTGCAAAGCGACCACACCCAACATACATTTACACTCTGCAGCTGCATCTTATCATTCAATATGAATATAATCCAAGCGATACTTGTTGAATTATTCTCTATCAAAAGTGCCAGGAGTTTTATTTAACACACAGTAGATGCCTACACATACACACGCACGCAAACTTAAAGGGGTAGTTCAGTTTTGGTATAGAGGGCGCTGAACAAAATATTTTTTGTGTGAGATAATGAAAAACTGGGTATACAATTTGAAAGAGCATACAATTTTAACGGCAGAATAAACTTTATTTGATCAAAATCGGTTCAGAAACGGCTGAAATATCAATAAATATATCCGATCGTAATAAATCTGGGGGCCAGAATTATTCGATGATTTTTTTCTAAATGTAAAAAATGCTTAAACTATTTCAAAAATTTTCAAAAGGGTTTTTTAAATAATTGCTGATGATCTCTCTATTTAATCATTATTTCAACAAAACATCACATGCATAATTTTGTATGAAAAATGGTTGAAACCAATGCTCGTTTAGAGAACGCCCTCTTATGTTTGAATGGCTCTTTTTGAATGATAACAGGCTTTTTACATAGTCGTTTGTATTCATCTATACCTTCCGAGCATAGTGGAGTTAAAAATATTAGTTTGTAATGTTATTGTGCAGGCCTTACCAAAACTGTACTATACCCCTTACTCCCACAAATGCGTGGTCGGACTGAGTGGGGTGGGGAGGGGAGAGGGGGGGGGGGGGCACACAAATGATTGTAGGGTACATCTTATGGTTTTCTGTATATAGGGTGGCGTTGTACGACTCGACAACGGTGTCTGATACCTTCGGCGACGGGACGACGCTGAAGGTGTTCATGATATGGTCGCGATACTCCTCACGGATCTTGCTGATAAGGAGCGTCCCCATGCCCGATCCGGCTCCGCCACCGAGGGAGTGAGTTAGCTGGAATCCCTGTACAAATTATAAAACATAAAGGTTACATTGTTTTTTATTATCCGTGTAGAAATTATACGTTAATTGGTATTTTAACATTTGTATATAGGAGCCTGATTCTAACATTTAAACAAACTTTTGTTGGGTGATAAATCCAATGACTAATTAAAATGATAAACACAATGGACCAAACGAAGAAATGGGGTAAGAAACATTAATTTTAAAGGGATAGATCCTCTTTTGCAAGCCAAAATTCAAAAGTTGCGAGGTTATTGTCTTATATAAAAGGAAATATCATTTAATAGCATGCCTGAAAAAATTAGGGCTTGAAATCTCTTTTTCGTGGAGTTATAGACCTAAAACTGATTAAATTGTTGGACGACGGTTTAATGGGTACATACGTATTTTCGGTAGGTGAGTAAGTTCATACACAGATTTCACGGAGTGCCAGATCGGTATGCATGACCCCTACGTGACCCGCGCTAGCTACGTGACCCGCGCATAAGTACTAATGTGTGAGCGTTTACCAAGCAAAATACCCAAACATCGCTTAAACTGACTACATGTAATTATATATTCTTTATTTTTGAGATCTTTTTCCGTGACATACGTTAACAAATGTCGGCTTCACAATACCTTTACGAGAATTAGTACAATATTGTTGTAATATTATGCTAAATCAGTTGAACTCCTTTATTGACCGATATATAGTTTAAATGGAGGGACGCATTCGTTTTTCATTCGTAGAGTACAAATTAGAGGGCTGTTCGATCTGATTTTTTTTGCGTGTTACATTGATCCCCATCCGTCAACTGAAAGCTGTTCAGACGTGTTGTAAAAGTGGACCTGTCCCTTTAAAACGTCTAGTTTTTGTCAACATGGAACGAATGGAAGTGTTTGAAATGCTTTACAGTTCCTGTAATCATTAAAGGGATAGTTGAGTTTTGGTAGAGAGGGCGCTAGACTACTTTTTTTTTGTGAGGTAATGAAAAACTGAGTGTAAAATTTGAAAGAGCATAATATTTAAATAATAAAATCATCTTTGTTTGATCAAAATCGGTTCAGAGACGGCTGAGATATCCATAAATATAACAATTTGTAATAAAGCTGGGGCCCCAGGTTTATTAGAGAAATTTGAACCAGCCGTTACAAATTCAAAAAAATGCTTCCTCTTTTCAAAAAGTTACAAAATAGGTATTTAAATAGTTGTTGGTTATTTCTCTATCTAATCACTATTTCAACAAAACATCACATGCACAATATTTTATTCAAAATGGTTGAAACCGATGAGTGTTTAGAGAGCGCCCTCTTACGTTTTAACGGCTCTTTTTGAATGATAACATGATCTTTACTACGTCATTTGTAATTTTGTGTTCCTTTCTAGTTATAACTATTAGTTTGTAATGTAATGATGCAGGTTTTGGTTACTAAAATTCAGTTTCACCAAAACTGTACTCTCCTTACCAGAAATCAACTATCCCTTTAACAATGTATTTCATTTATCTGGTCCTCATGGAAGACCAGCCGCTCCACCACAAAGTATTGAATGAAAATTTATTTTCTATTTGTACTGTGTAATTTTTTGTTTCATATAATTATAATCATGATAATATTAAAACGGGAAAAATGAAATTAGATTGATTATACACTGTATATGTAATTGCATTTTGTACAACAGTGGTATAGTTTCTTACCTGGAGGCAATCGCAGCTCTCGGATTCCTTGCGCACGACATACCAGCACCGAATCAATCAGCTGTGATCCCTCTGTGTAGTGCCCCTTGGCCCAATGTTCCTGGCGCCGCGGCGCGCGATATGCATGGCCGAAGACGAAGTTGTCCGGTCTGAAGATCTGACCGAAGGGTCCCGATTGGACAGAGTCCATGGTGCCGGGCTCGAGATCGATGAGCACCGATCGGGGAACACATTTGCCTTCGGTAGCCTCGTTGTATTAGACATCGTTCCTCTCTAGCTGGAGGTCGGAGTCGCCATGGTAGGTACCGGTCGGGTCGATGCCGTGCTCGTTAAGCCTTCCGCACACAGAGCCGACTCGATCCGATCCGACTGGTCTTCAGTCAGGCTAGAGTGTGTTTCGCTCAGTCGTAGCCGATTCAAAATGTTGAATTGGCCTCGAATGCCCTCGAATGATCTCCAACTGGCTCTTGACCGACAAAACAGGAGTCATGAGGCAACGCATACTGAGCTGAACCGACTGTAAAGCAGTCGGATCGGGTCGAGTCGGCTCTGTGTGCGGAGGGCTTTAGAGATCACCTCCCAGAACTGGAACAAAATTGAGTATACATCCTTAGCATACATTGATGTAGGGCTTGACAGTGCTAGAGGGCTTGGGGCTGCATGCATCTCCCGGTCACGCCCCAAACACGACAAAAGGCGGTAAATAATCAAAATTAATTAAACGCGTATGTATAAACAAAACACACACACAAAACACTTAACTAAACAACCAACGAATGACGTGTAACTTGCACATTTTCAGAACAGTCATGCGTTATTAAACATGTTGATAAGAAGTCAAACCATCCCATATAAAACCACCTCTTGCTTTCTGCGTCTCCACCCCCTCCGTCTCCTGCCCCCCTCCTCCTCCCTCTCAGTCGTTTCATCCCTACACACATCTCTCTCTCTTCTACTTTTTTTTCTCTCTAATTCTTTCCTCTATGCTTAAATCATGATCTCAGCTTACATAATGTTTTACTTTTATCCCCTCTCTCCTGTCATTATTTTAAAGACATGATAGTTATGTCATAATCAATGACACTTATTTAGAATGTAGAAAGGGACTGAGGTTAGTAGTTAAACAAGCAATTTATTTTTCTTTCATCATTCGAATCCTTTATGTACATCACTGTAAACGTTGACATTCCACCACTACCAATAATGAGATGCACGTAGTATCTCTGTAGTCCTGGCATTTTTTCCTGAACTTGACTATGACTGTTAAAGGGAGGCTGAGTGAAACCCCTTATCTATTCTAAATATTCTGAATATTCTTGGCAAAAGTGATCATTCAAAAATGTATTATTTTTTAATCGACTTTAATCATATAAGCAGACAATACGTATTAATGTTCAGAATAACAAAAATAGCGCATTACGAACATTGCCTAACAAGACGTTATCAAATATTTATTTTCTGTATCTGTTTCTTCCTTTGCCTCTCACACCGTCACTGCACTGCACTGCACTATGTTTGTCTAGAACCAAAACTAAAACCATCACCATTATATACCATGGACTTTGTATCTGAGATTATAGCCATGGATTTTAATCCATGTATTACCGCCGTCATAAAACACCAAAATCAACACGCACAATTACTGTTGAAATACAGTGTATAGTATAGTTGTGTATTTCAAAGGTTCCTTTAACGACCCGGCGAAATGTCGCAATATCCTCATACAGCTTCCGCTGATTCCGAAACAGGACGTGATACATTTGGTCGAGTTTCAACACTGAGAGAAAACAAAAACACGAATATGCACACTGTGAAACGCGCATATATAAACCAGTACTTTGGCAAAATCAAATCAGATACACATTTTTAGTTCTTACTGCGTAAATATCTGATCAGAGCGAGTTGGAGTTTGAGTTATGTTTTGTGATTAAACTGTGAGATGATGTTCGATACATTCTTGTCATATCTATAGCGCCGAAGCCAGGGGAATCAGTTTTAACACTTTTAATGATCTTCATCCTACATTTGTTCACCACATGACATCTGTAGTACTTCGACAAAGAAAAGTAAGTGTTTATGTATTTGATATTCACACCATTATTAATTAAATGGATAGTTCAGTTTTGGTTTAAAGGGCGCTTCGAGAAATACTTTTTTGTGAGGTAATGACAAACTAAGTGTAAAATAGATCAAAATCGGTTCAGAAACAGTTGAAATATCCATCAGTATACCGGATTGGAATTCATGTTGTGGTGACCAACTTTTATTCAATAATTTAAGAATATTTGTTTTAATCTTACACGCGAGGGCGCTATCTTGTGTTTACGGTGGCTTTTTGGAAGAACATGTTTATACATAATGTTTTACTACCATTCAAGCATCGTTGCATTATAACTATAAGTTTTTAATGATAACTTACAAGGTTAAGTTACTAAAATTCTGTTTGACCAAATCTATAGTTTTCCTTTAATTACTGTATGCTGTTGATTGCGTGCCTCAGTTAGAATTGTATGATCAGTTTGTCTTTCTTTTCAACGAAAATTTGACCATGTAGATCAGCCTCTTTAAATAAATATAATACATATCAAACCGGAGAATTTATCGGGATTTTATTTGGATGTTTGAAATGACGAATATACATTGGTTTAAATATTATATGCAAGTTGAAAATAATGCTAACTTTTATTTGTTACCAACAATGTATATGATAATAAAAAAGCGTTGCTGATTCTCATTAAATTTCAGGAATCCCTATTAGGTTTCATATACCGAGTATTTTCAGTAGGTTCTATAAACATCATAAAAGCAATACATGTCAAAATGATATAGGATTTTTCGGTCAATTTCGTAAGTTGGCCACACGTATTCATTTTGTGTGCATTCAATTTCGCCGATGCTGTCACCGCAGCTGTATTTTGTAGTTCAAATTCTTTGTTTAGCAATTTAATTCATATTACGATCATTCGAAAACATTTTGTTTGCATTCGATTTAAAAAGTGTTTAAATTTTATGAAATTGTCATTCAATTTAAAGCGAGAAAAATCGTGATTACGTAATACCGCCTTTCCTGAATTCCGTTGGCGAAATTGAATGCTAATAGCGTGCTTTTTAAATTGAATGCTATAAGTGCTAAATCACTTGACCGACAAGCTAAATAGAATAAAGGAAATACAATGTTTAACGACAGTTTTAAGCTAGCGGCTGAGGATAGACGAAATCGAATCTATCTCTGATGAAACCAGTGGCCCGAATTCTCACCAGTGGCACAACTTTAGTCTGGGCTAAAAAGACAGAAACGAACGGTATCCTGTGAAACCGTTTAGCACCTGTGGACCCATTGATGGTTGCCGTTATCCACCAGAGATATTCAAACTGTTTCCTTTCATGCATTATCCAGTCAATCCCTCTAGTTCTGCTTAGCCATCAGGGCAATGGGCCACTTTAAATTAAAGTCATAGTACAGTCGGTCATCAGCAAAATTGCGTCCTGGTCATCCAGGACGTTATATTACTGGTGACCGGTTATACTATTACTGTAATGGCAAGCAGCCCTTTGTCTTAATACCTAATCAGAACTCTGTGTAGTGAAAAGAAACACTTATACATTTATCTGGTGGCAAATGGCAACCATCAATGGGTTCACAGGTCTGCAGGTGCAAATCGGTTTAACATGTTACTGGTAGTTTCTGTATTTTTAGCTCAGACTAAAGTTGTGCCACTGATAAGAATTCGGCCCTTTAAGTATACATTTTATTGACGAGACTAATTGGTGAAGTTTTAACTTATTATTAAACTGATATTTTGACATGTACGAGTAAGTTATAAATATGTATACAATTCGTATAACCTATTATTTCTGTTCCTACTCTCGTTACAGATTATAATCTCCGGGAACGTAGATAAGAACGCCAGTGCAGTGAAATTATTCGTTGGTAATATTGTAACGGAACACATGATAATATTCTACAGGGATCTCATATAAATTGGGCGTTCCTATACCAGTATACGTTTACAAACCGTCCGATAGTTTGTTTAGCAATACGACATAACTGAAACAAGCACGCAGTCATGGGCGTTAAGGGCTTGACCACACTCGTTGACAATCACTCACGGGCGCTTCTGAAGGATATTTCTGTCCGGGACACCAAGATTGTGATTGACGGGCTCGGTCTGCTTTGGTTTTTCCTTGGGAGTATGATTGGAATCGACCCGATGCCACACGGGGGAGAGTACGCTAAACTGCAAACTCGAGTTCGTAAGTTTTTCCGGAGCCTGCAACGATGTCGATGTCAGCCGTTCGTGGTCTTCGATGGTGGTTCCGACCTGGACGGAAAGAAGATGAAAACCCTTCTGCGGCGATTTGGCGAACGAATCAAATCGGCGAATGCCGTAACCACCAAAGGAAAACGAATCCCCTGCGGATATCTATTAGGTAGGCTTCTCATGATACAAGTCTTACAGGAAATGAAAATCAACTTTGTCTGCTGTCAGTTTGAAGCAGACCGAGAGATCGCTTTACTGGCAAACCAATGGGGATGTCCAGTTCTTGGTAAAGATAGCGACTATTTCATCATGGACATAGTCGGTGGATACATTCCTTTCAACACCCTCAAGTGGCATAAGCCACGGAAATCACAAAATGGTACATATTACTTGCCCGGAAAATTGTATAAACTTAACACGTTTTGCAATGTCTTTGGAATAAAGAGGAAATTGCTTCCGCTGTTCGGGACTCTTTGTTTCAATGATTACTTCTGCCCTCGACAAGTAAGTACTTTCTTGTCGAAGCATGTGTACAAATCCTATAAAGATTCTAAAGGCAACCATCGACAAGCGGAGTTGGAAGATCTTCTCCGATGGCTGTCTCAGTGGAAAACGCTTCAGGAAGGTCTAGGGGAGATCTTCAAACATCTTTCGGACACGTTGGAAGGACCTCTCATGACCTCCATCGGGGTGTATGACATCAGCAAAGAGACCAGCATTCTCTTGTCCTTCTTCGAAGAAAGTGAGAACTTATACAGGGACCTGACGCGATCTCCGTTCTGCAGGGATTTGGGGATACCGCTTTGGGTAGCAGAGGCTCATCAAAGAGGAGATATCATGAACGTTTGTGTCGATATCATGGGCCAGGGAAGTTGTGTCACACTGGCCCAAGTAGAAAATCCCAGGTCACCAAGTGCATGGTTGCCTTCAATGCCACTGTTCGCCATATATGCCGGCATGTTCCTGGTAAAGAAAAGCAACGAAGCTGAACCAGGAAAGAATGTCAACTGCACTGTGCATGTTCGCGAAGGTAATAAGGTGGGACAAATTAAGGTAACACCTACTGTGTCCATCGACACGTATGGCCAACTTCCTGCTCTTTCCGAGATCCCGTCTCTCACTGAGTCACTCAAACAGCGGCTGAACTTGTCCATCTTTGCCCCAAATCTGACGACAAATATGGAACTAGTTTATTTTCCGTCCGAGTTTCAGTTGGCCCTCCTCGCGACCGCTCACTGGATCAACGTCACCGAGACTCGAATTAGCAAACATCAGCTGACAGCACTGCTCCTTGGATGGGTCTACCTGTACACAGAGAAACATGAGAAGGGACGCGGACAACATGGCCGGCAGTTCGCTAAGGTACGAAGAATCGAGAGCGAAGCTAATCTTACTCTGCGGAGGAAAAAACCCGATCCCACCGTGTCCCAGGGTTTCGTAGAGTGGCAGTATTCCTTCTTGTATGCAGTGTACATCAACAAGCTTATCCAGTACCCCCTGCCAGAGTGCTCTGATGTCGCCCTTCTGTTCGGCGGACTCCTGATGCACGGCCTTGTCAACAAACTCCGTGGAGAGTTTCCTCGATGCACCTTCGATCACGTCCACAGGGAGGCAGAACAATTCCTTCCAGATTGCTCTGCAAATGTCAAGAATCTGTTCAAGTCCATGTACAGCTTTGTCATGTCCAACGTGAAGAGAGAAGTTCGAGCGAAGCTTGACATGTTTGAAGTTGGGATCGTCACACCCACCATGACCACGAAGGAGCGCACTGCGAAGAAGACCATATTGAAGGACCGCCAAATTCGTTAAGTGGAAATTACTATCTTTAATGATGTAATGTTTAATAGAGGTGGATTATTTAGAAGTATAATCACTGGGACTTTGGGAAATATCGTTTGAACTTGATGACTGTGACATCGATCGGAAGTCGGTTTCATACGTTAATCCGATTGTGACGTCATTGGCGAGCCACCGCCCGAAGTTTTGTGCAAATTTTTTTTTATTTACAAAAATGATCGTTATTTCTTAATTGATAATTGAGACTTTTATGCACTAGAAAGTATGTTGATAATTTATGTGCATTGATACGTCCTTCATACCACATCATGAAATCAAATGAGAACATTTAGTTTTTATGGACACAAATTGGGGAAAAAATTAAAATATATGTACACAGCCAATGGGAGGGTGCTCGTCACACTTGGTTACAATTTCGAAAATATTTCCATCCATTCTTGAAGTTCAAATGGTTGTAAATTTATTGACAGATTTCGCTCAAATTTGCATGATTTGTTTTATCAGGGTAGAAATTCCGTTTAATTTAAATCCCCATTGCTAAAGCATTATGATGAACCATAACGCAAAGGCGTACAAGGCGGGGTTACAACAGTAGCCACCTCCCCCTTGAAACTTGTTTAAATCGGCAATAATATTTAAAGGGATCTAGTAACATTGTCCAAATGCTCCAAATCCAATTGGAATTATAGCGGTTCCCTCATACCTTGTTGTATTCGTATTAACAATAGAAGTATGGGAAAGGTTCCATTTTTTTCCCTTTCGTTAAAAATATATTTATGATTGAAGTGTTCAGATGTTAAACTATCCACTGGATAGTAATAACCGTGTACAAAGTCAGTGCAATGAGTTACTGAATATCACTTTGCATTTTTGCTCATTACTCGGCCATATATAACCTCCATTTAACTTGAAATGTTCACACAACACCCAGTTGACATATCAGATAACAACAATATTCATTGTATCAACCATTTATCACTTGTTGCACATGTCAACAAAGTTACTAGATCCCTTTAAATGAAAGAGCTTCACAATTTTGCACACACCCATGTTGTCTATGGGCAAAACTCTATCAAATTCGGGTAAACACATGTTATAATTGAGTAAACTCATGTCACAATTCGGGCAAACCTACGCTATATATATCTTTCGTAATATATATTACAAAATGAGTATGAATAAGATAAGTCTAAATATTGCTGACAATTCGAATGAGATGAATAGCGATACAGATTGGCCTTTTAATTTTGCATAATCTTGATATAAAATATTTGTATAGATTATGTGTTCATGTGAAACATCATATTAATTATGCTATATTTTAATATAGGAATTAATGAGCATGTAAATGAAATGGAATGATATTTGATATGGAATAATACAAAATAATATGATATGATAAATTTAGATATATGGATAGACTTTTTGGACACACACAATTACTAAAACAATCAAAATATGTATTAATATTTGAATGTGTTTGTAAACATTATTTGTTAAGCCTTGTGTGCACCTTCCTTGTTTCATGAACATACTAATGGTTATTTGATAGAATTTATCAAAAGACCTATGATTTATGTAAATGTATACATTGTTGTAAATATTTTGTTTTCTCCGATTATTGCATGTAACGCAACAAATTTCAACTAAAATTAACTTGAACTTGAACTTGAACTATATTCAGGCAAGTTCATGTCATAATTCAGACAATCTCGTATCTTATCCTTGCAAATCACGTGATTATATTCGGGCAGAATATCATAAACATAAGTCATACTTGGGGAGCTTTTCCTTTGCTTGTCAGTTGAAAAAATGGGAAGGATGATTATTCGGGCAAAATACTTCAGCGCCCAAAAAATGTACCCGTACACGCATGGACACGTGTTTTTCGGGTGGGATCCCTCTGCTAGGCCATTT
Source organism: Echinarachnius parma (assembly GCA_037951105.1). Classification (NCBI taxonomy): domain Eukaryota; kingdom Metazoa; phylum Echinodermata; class Echinoidea; order Clypeasteroida; family Echinarachniidae; genus Echinarachnius; species Echinarachnius parma. The sequence goes on along the minus strand of JBAMJV010006910.1, from coordinate 3,970 downwards.
AACGTGAAATATTCACACATTAATTAATGGACATATCAGATCACAACAATACGAATTGTATCAACTATTCATCACTTTAAAGTCCAGGGAGGTGCTTCAAAAAGGTTCGATGTTGAATTAAACTCTAAGTTGGACCTAACTGTTATGGAGAGCCATTTGAATCCTTGGAATAAACACATAATATTTAGAAAGAAAAAGTTACAAGTATTTGAGAATTTCAACAAAAATTTAAATCAATAATTGCAAGACTCCTTAATGATAACAAATATAACTGCTTTTCATTAAGCAAAATCCTTTTCATAATAATTGTTTCAACAATTTTACAAAGAAACTAAGGCCTTTTCATACATGCCATAATTGATAGTTCCAACTTAGAGTTCAACTTAGAATATTTGTGACACACCCCCAGCAGTACAAGTATAATATAACCATGAGCAGTCTGGATCAGTTTGCAATTGCAATGCACGGTGATAGTATCCACCGTCTGCTCCAGCTCTGTGATATAACGGTTGGTCGGCTGCAACTATTCACTTTGCAAACAAAATATATACATTTGATATTCTGACATTTATACAAATTATAGTAGTACTATTCTAACGTCGAAGTTTTCTCATTTAAATGTGTGAAAAAAAAATATTGTGTGCCTATTATTTAATTTTAATTGTGTTAATACATGCATATTATAACTGTATTAATTGAAGTATTGATGTTTCCAATTAAAGCTTTGTTTTACACATTGCTTTGTTGTTGCTATGATTTTAAAGTGATACCTGTAAAGTGTCAGATATTGCACAAAATGACATTTGAGACTTCAATCCTACATCAATATCATTGTAAAATACAATTGAAAGATTTGTAAAAGTTTGAAAGAAAACGAACACTATTTACCTAGTGAAAAAATCGAATATTGAGTTCATATTTTATCACCGAATACTGATGGCCTGTCATGGATTTGTAGCAGTAATAATCAACCGTTGACGATATCCGCACTCGTGTATGTTTACAGACTGTACAGCATTCTCTTGTCCTTCTTCGAAAAAAGTGAGAACTTATACAGGGACCTGACCCGATCTCCGTTCTGCAGGGATTTGGAGTTACCGCTTTGGGTAGCAGAGGCTCATCAAAGAGGAGATATCATGAACGTTTGTGTCGATATCATGGGCCAGGGAAGTTGTGTCACACTGGCCCAAGTAGAAAATCCCAGGTTACCAAGTGCATGGTTGCCTTCAATGCCACTGTTCGCCATTTATGTCGGCATTTTCGTGGTAAATATAAGCAACGAAGCTGAACCAGGAACGGATGTCAACTGCACTGTGCATGTTCGCGAAGGTAATGTGGTGGGAACAATTGAGCACTGATGAGCACGTAAATAAAATGGAATGATATTTGATATGGAATAATACAAAATTATATGATATGATAAATTTAGATATATGGATAGACTTTTTGGACACACACAATTACTAAAACAATCAAAATATGTATTAATATTTGAATGTGTTTGTAAACATTATTTGTTAAGCCTTGTGTGCACCTTCCTTGTATCATGGTTATTTGAAAGAATTTATCAAAAGACCTAAGATTTATGTACAGAATTCATGGAATTTCCGCACGTTGGATCAAAGTTCAGTAGCGTCTGGAATGTTTCCCACGCGTGCTGGCTCGGACGTGTTTAGCTACAACAATAGTACTCTTTTTTCAAATGCGTTGATCAACGCTTTTCAAATAATGATTTTCAATGATAATTATCTTCATACTAAAGGGATATTTGAAAAAATTCAACCCTATTTTATTCTTCTCTTACCATAAGCTAAACAACACGGTAGAAGAGAAACGAGGAAGCTCCAAGTAATTTTTGTGGATTTGGACACTTTACAGGTATGACTTTAAGCATAATCGGGAGGAAGAAATTGATGTTCGATTTAATTAATGAATTTCGGGTTTTACTTTATACATGTAAAATAGTCGACGCTCAATGATGTGATTACATAACCACAACATTAAGGTTCATTTGATTCTTTGATGTACAAGATGTACATTGTAGGTATTGCTACTTTTATTTAGTTATATCCTAATGATTTATCATTAAATTATCCTTGCTAGTATTGTTATCATTTTCAAAGCATTATTATCATTAGTATCAGTTTGTTACTCTATTTATAACACGGAAGATATGTAAATGTTTCCAAAAATGTAAACCACAAGAAAATGTCATACATTTCTTCTATCGTACCATTCATCTAGTAATTATTTTGTGAATAAAATTTTCTTATGAATGTAAATGAAAAATTCCTCTCTTTTAATTTGTCTAAAGCTCGGTCGTTCGTGCCCCATTGTTGTTTGTGGTACAAACTGTAGCATGGCGCGTGTTATAGTCTGTGATTTGATTTGATTTGATTTGATTTGATTTGATTTGATTTGATTTGATTTGATTTGATTTGATTTGATTTTGAATCGATTTGATTTGATTCGATTTGAATTGATTTTATTTTATTTGAGTTGATTGCCCGAATAAGTTAAATTCCTTGTTTCACACGGTTCAAATATACATCCCACATATACATTTTAAAGAAGCTTTAAATGAATGTTGAACATTTAATAACACACGTGATACATTGTTAAAACGGGCAGGATTATCGAGTGTGAAAGGATGAGTTATTTTTAAACCCAAAAATGACTGTTTTGGGGGGTTTGAACCCCCCTCCCCCCCCCCCCCCCTTTTCAAATTATTACTCGTCTCGAGACCCAATTTTAGTGGTCTCGACGGTCTCGGCCTCGAACATTTTGGACCAGACCTGGTCCTGGTCGCGAAAATGTCAAAAGTACGTGGTCCCGGCTTCGAAAATGTTCTACCCCCCCCCCCCCCCCCCTCCCCCCGCTTACACGATTATCAACCACTGGGTCAATTGGTATTGGCCTCGAAAATTTGGACCGGTCCTGGTCTCGGCCTCGAAAATTTTGGACCGGTCATGGTCTCGGCCTCGAAAATGTTGAAGATACTTGGTCTCGGCTTCGAAAAATGTCTACGACTACCCCCCCCCCCCCCCCTCCCCCCGCTGACGAAATAACCCCCCCCCCCCCCCCCCCCTTGAAAACATCCTGGGTACGTCACTGGTTATGGTTAGGGATATGATTGGCCAGTAAAGCCCCAATATGTATAGTAAATGCAGATATCGTGTCCTTCTCTTTACATTAGAACGGAGGGGGTTTGAAACACCCCGCTACATGGGCGTAGGAGCACATCTTTTACAGGGAGGCTGTATTACCGTTAATGAATGTGGTATCATTGGAAAGCTTAGTTTCACCCCGTTACATTCGTATGACATCCGAATATGGAGCAAAGTCAAAAGTGAATGTTGCAAAATGCATTGATATTGTCAATATGATTTGTCATGTCATTGGGAGAATATTTTGAATGATGTTGAGGCGATCATGCATGATGTCAATGGCGTATTATCATTTCCCCTGGAGGATGGAATGATTTTGAAGTGATCATGAATACAATAATGAATTGTTCTGTTATTTGGACAATGAAAAGTGACGTTTGTACTGTAATTATGGTGAATTTAAAAGTCAAACATAAAGATAATTTCTTAATCGGTCAATACAACATATTAAATCTTCCTAACAACATACTCAAACGTTAATGCACCACCTCAAAATCATAAAGACACATTTCATCCTCTAAAGAAAATGATAATACGCCATTGACATTCACGCACGCCCACTTTATTCTCCCAACAAAAGGAGGGTACACTGTTGACAATATCAATGCATTTTGCGACATTTCACTTTTGATTTTGCCCCATATTCGGCTGTCATGCGCATTCTATGATAAAATATTTATAGCAAATGTCATATCAATGTAAAGGGGAGAATGCAACTTTTCAATGATACCAAATTCATGTACGGTAATAAAGTAATAGGAGAGATATGAACGCTAAAAGGTGCTCCTGTAAAGTGTCTAACT
>JBAMJV010006909.1:0-41434 GCA_037951105.1 Echinarachnius parma | reverse complement strand
TCATTCAAGCACATAAATACAGATAAAACTCATCCTCATAAAACAGATAATCATACAGTGTTACACACTGATTCATAATTTCATACATACATGCATACAATACAGACTATACACATATATACATACATAAACACACACACACACACACACAGACACACACAAACATCCAGTCAAACTTTTCTCAGAAGCCACTTTTCTATACCAGCAAACTAATTACAGTGGTAACCTTTTCTTGTTACTCTGCAATGGTCATTATACAGTACTAAGGTTTTACTATATTAAATCGTAAAGGCCTGTATTGAAACAAAGGGTAATGCTTTACTTGACTGAGATAATAAAATAGGCCAACAAAGTGCATGTATTTTTTATTCTTAAAATTTTTAATCCAAAAAGAGTATACACAACACATGACTTTCGATTCATTCCATCACAATAGAATGTTATTATTTTGTAGTGAAATGAATACATTCTCTAGTGACTATGCCAGTCCTTTACTCCTTTTCCCCCAATTAATAATAATTGTGGCTACTTAAATGTAGCGCACGCATAGGCGTACCCAGAGGGGGGGGGGGGGGGTTTAGGGGGTTTAACCCCCACCCCCCCCCCCCCCCACCCCCCCCCCCCCCCCCCCCCCTCACCCCCCCCTTTGACTGAAAATGACTGGTTTTTTTTTTCTTCAAATTTTAAATGGTCCTCGAGACAAAATTTAAGCGGTCGAGTGGTCTTGGCCTCGAAAACTGCAAAAAGCGTAGTCTCAGCTTCGAAAATGGTTGATCTCCGCATTGAAAATTGTCTACGACTTCCTGGCTACCCCCCCCCCCCCCTCGCCCCCACCACGGCGCTCCCGTTGCATCACCCCAGTCAGCTCAAAAAGTGCACATTGTCCACTTCCTGGGGGACGATTCCAGCTAGGCAACCTCCAAGGTGCAGACATGGCTACGTAACTCCTTTCCATCCTTCCGGGGTGACATACCTTGGGCTCGAATTTGGGACCTCACATTGGAAGGCACACGCTCTACCAATCTTGCCACACCGTCTTGCTCTGTCATCCTTCTCCAGCTTGGGCGGATCCCGTCTGTCGTCGTCTTCTATCTGCTAGCTAGCTCCGCAAATCCAGGCTGCTTGATGAGCTGAAATATAATACATAACATGAAAATAAAAAATAGAGTATACTTAGTCTTGTTACCTAAACTATATTCAATGACACACAGTTTCATCATTCAGATTAATAATTTTGTTCCCACAGTCAATGTCTTGGACATACCTATCACCTTGAAATGTCACAGTACAAGCTGTCACAGCTCTAGATAAAAATAATACTAATTAAAACCATTTGTTTTGGTCACATCACAGGCTATCCAATCCATGCTCACCTGCAAACTGGAATGTTCAAGAGATAAGTAATCAATTACATTTTATAAACCAGCATTCTATTTTAAACGAGCCCAAAGAGACGAATTAAGTCATGTACATGTTAGCCCGTTGACTTTGTAAAGAATGCCATACTAATAAAACATTTTAATTTTGAGCAACAAAATCATTTTTTAAATTATCTTTTAGCAAGTGACCTACTTAACCCATAATTATTTCATGCTAACTGAACTACAAACTAACGTCATAAGTATCAAAGAAAAATAAAAGCTTCAATATTTGTTTAAAAAAGCATTTTGTGTAAGATCGTCAAGTTCTCACCTATCCCATTGCTGTGGCTTGGCCTGGGGGCAACACCAGTGGCTCGACAGCTTACTCCAAGGCAAATGGCTCCAGCATGTCCTCCTCTCTCTTTCGCTTTCCTCCTTTCATCAGCCTGTCCATTCTGGTGATTTCTTCTGTGATTATTCTGCCTCTCTCCCACTTGTTGTTATGACTATATGGCTGTATACCACTGTGGAATTGTACAGTAAAAGAGTGCAAATTACCACATAAATTTGAACACATGACTGAGACTGCATCAGTGCATGGACTCACAGGAGCTAGGAGGCTAATTTTGTAATTTGGTCCTCCATAATATTTAATGTTATACGATATTACCTGCCAGTAAATTCTCATGCATTGAGAACATACACATTTTGGCGCTAATGTGGTTGCGTACCCTTTGTTTTTTCTTTCTTTTCCAACGCTTTATTTGTCTTTAAACTCAACTAAATTAGTTTTACTCACTGCGCTTTGTCCTTATCCCTCAATGGTCTGTTGTAATATTTTGGTCAACATTTAAGCCCTTTTTTGGCAACTTTAATCGATGGCTTTGAAAGCGTCGCGGCACCAGCTTCGCGGTCGCAAAAATCGAAATAGCAGGACTTCACGGGCGCAGGAGTAGTACTCTCTCCACGTTCATGTCACCGGTAGCTAACGGCACAGCTGCTCGCGAAGTCCCGCTATTTCAATTTTTGCGACCGCAAAGCTAGTGCCGTTGCGGCAAAAACCCATTGATTAAAGTCGCCCAAAAGAGGGCTTAAATGTTGACCAAAATATTACAACAGACCATCGAGGGATAAGGTCAAAGTGCAGTGAGTAATATAATATAATACAAACTAATTTAGTTGAGTTTAAAGACGAATGAAGCGTTGGAAAAAAACCAAAAAAGGAGTACGAAACCACATAAGCGCCCAAATTTCATCTTTGCATTGCCCTTGATGGCCATGGCATGTATACCTTTTTTAAAATTTTGTATTTCAGTTTTGCTTTAAAAGTTTAACTTATTTTTTACACATATTCATAAGACAATTTGTCATACATGTATTTGGCAAATATTTGAAAGATAGACCATATATCAAATACAACATCTACAAATAATTAATTAAAACAGGTTTCATAGATGTCTCTGATGTTCAGGTACAATTTTTCCTATTCCCATATAAAAATGAGTTCACAAATCACAGAAACAGTTTCGAGTTTGGAAATGGTATATGGATACTATGTACTAACATGGATTTCAACACATGGGGTAACATTGTAATAATATACGTTGCGAATCTGCATTCGAGATACCATTATGCTAGCATAATGACGATTCTATACAAAATGAGCAACAGTTAAGATCATTACATAGCAACATAATAAGGTAAGTTTACACTACATATCAATGCCGATTAATTTATCTTTGTAAAAGGTGTAAAATGTGTACTTACCGCTCACCATTCGAAGCAGGCTAGGACTGGATAGATTTGTCTGCCGCGTCTCATATCATAATAACAAGCCAAATTCCGCGGGAAATACGCTGAATTTCGCGGTAATGGGTCGTTGTCTTTATCCCAGCCGTGTTGAATTATGTTTTAAATGGCATTTTCTAAAGAAATCGAGCGCAAGTCAAATGCACTTACGGTTGAATTTAAACCTCCTTTCTGCAACGGACATTTGAAATTGATATAAACTAACGACTCAATAAATCGACTGTAAAGTTACGACCGATATTCTTTCTGCAACGGGGCCATAGCCCTATACCCTACGACAAATCCAAAAAAGCTATGACATCTGAAAATGGCTGCACACATGATGTTGTTAGTGAGCAGGATCGGTCAAGAAATACAAAAAAAAAACTATGGCTCTTTGGAAATAGGCATCTAATTTTCTCTAAATATAGGTTGATCTCAAACCTATGTTATGTAGAATACATTGATACACAACATATCATGATTTTGGGAATGGAAAAGTGTGCATATGAAGAAAATATTTTATCAGAGTTCGTTGCAAATTTGAGTTCACCATATACCTTCCAAGAGCCAGTTTCATTGTATCTTGCCAGATAATGCTCTAATTTTTAGAGATTTTTCCTCCTAATCTCTTAGAGCTTATGAAAGCAATGTTTTGCTTGGGTTTCATTGTCCTATAACTATTCATTTGAGGTAGGCTGACAATTATAGTATACAAGACGATTCTTTATCCTCTTTGATGTGGTCAGCTTTTAGTGAGGCCAAATATCGGGGAAATATGGTGTGTGATAGGTTGTATGTGTTGTTGATGCAAACGGGTGCGGTTCGTTATTCCGAAGGTTCGTTATTCCGAAGGTTCGTTATTCCGAACACGTAAATTTCCTATACCTGAGTGTTCGTTAATCCGAAAATGAAATAGGGTTCGTTAATCCGAACATTTGTTGCATTATTCCGAAGGTTCGTTATTCCGAAGGTTCGTTATTCCTAAAATGAAATTGGGTTCGTTATTCCGAAGGTTCGTTATTCCGAAGGTCCGTTATTCCGAGGGTTCGTTATTCCGAAGGTTCGCTATTCCTAATATGAAATCGGGTTCGTTAATCCGAAAATGAATTTGGGTTTGTTATAATGCTATAATTTCATATAAAGAGATAAAATAAACTTAAATGTTTGATTGGAGGGAAAGGGGGAGGGGTATGCTTAATGCAGGCTGTAAATTAAATAAACAAAACACAAACTATAGTATTATATTTAATTTTCGGAATAACGAACCCGATTTTATTTTCGGATCAACCAACCTTCGGAATAACGAACCTTCGGAATAACGAACCTTCGGAATAACGAACCCGATTTTATTTTCGGATCAACGAACCTTCGGAATAACGAACCTTCGGAATAACGAACCTTCGGAATAACGAACCTTCGGAATAACGAACCTTCGGAATAACTGAACCTTCGGAATAACGAACCTTCGGAATAACGGACTGTAACCGATGCAAACACATACGGTGGTCACCAGCACCCAATACAAGGTTCACTAATAGAAATAATACAGTACAACGATTGAATAAAAGGAATGTCCGCACAAGTGATATAGAATTTGGTTGACGTCATTATTAAAGTGTATAAAACAAATGTCCAAAAGATGTATTGCACGTGAATAATTAAAGTCCATGGTAATTAATTTGAGCATTCAGTTGGCCTGAATGAAATGCGTGTCCGCGGAAGAGATGAGAACGAGAGTTCGATGATGATGAAGGTGATGAACGCGAAGACGCGTGAAGAGAAGGCCGATATATCATTTCAGTCCCATGGATGAACCAGCACACACGATGTGGAGCGAAGGCGTGGCGATGACTCCGACGTGTGCCGTGGAGAGATGAGCGAGGCCTGGAAGTCTGAAGGTGTGGTGCTTACACGTGTCCATGTAGACAAAAACGAAAATGGCGATCAAAAGAATTGTAGGAAGTTTTGCATGCAGAAAAGTGTCATCTCTGCGAGAGGAGAAAGATTTATAAAAGGTCCGAATAGCTCGGTGGATGAAGAGGTTGATGAAAAGGTGATGGCTTAACGCCCCATGTTGGTCGGCGGACTCTCCCCTATTATAGGTGTGTGAGTGAGGCATGGATTGTAGCCCCGTTTACAATCCATGGTTGTCGATGCCCATGTGAGTCAGATGGTAACTGCACATGGTGATGTCAAAGAGGAGGTAGAAGGCAAAGGTGTTCTTTGGATGAGCGGTAGAAAGAGAGTAGTGATGTTTTGCCAAAAGTCAATGTTCCTGACATGAAGAGAGCTTGGAACAAAGAGACAGTTATCTGGGCGAAAGTAAACGCTAGGCCAGAGTAAGGTAGTGGTTCCAAGTTGTTTTGTTAACATCGGTCTAGCTTTTACCAAGCTGGTATCGATGGTTTGTTGTACATGTATGGCTAGTCTGATGTTCAGACTGTGAAGCGAGTCCCTATAAGCTCATCCCATCCAGTTATGTCCTGAGGTTGCACAGCAGTGGCCAGTATCTGCAGATGAAGAAAAAATAAACAAAATAGTGCCCATTAAATGCAATCAGCAGACAAAGGAAAGAGCGAGCTCAACATTTTGCATGTTAACTATGCAATTCATAAAGATATCACCCTGCCGCTTTATTAATTTTAGTCTAGCATATCTTGGAAGACTGTATGGAATGATCAAGTAAACTGCTAATGACCTTGGATATTATCCAAGAAATTGCTCATTATCATAATCTCCTACAGTTCACAATATTTTTTTCATAGAATAAATTATGAAAAATTACTTTAAACACTGTAATTAAATATAGGCAAATAATTTGTGGACACTTGTCAATGATTGGTTTAACTAAAAATAATTATTATTAAACAAAATAACAAACAAGCTACAAAATAAAAAATTTAACAACAGAAAAAGCAAATAAGGAACAGGGTTGTATAAAGTGAATGATAATCTTTGTTAAATTCAACTATGATTTAACCAGGGGCGTCGATCCGTTTTTGATATTGGGGGGGCGAAATTTGAAGAAGAAAAATCCAGAGTGACCACTGAGACCGAGCGGGGGAGGGTGTAGGGAGCTTTTGTATTTTGGGGCGTGAAATTGTGCAATTTGGTGCACACCTGAGACAGAAATTTTACGTAATATAAGTATATAAGTATGGAACCAAACATACATTATGACAAAGGGAGGTGGACAATCTTCACCACTTTCAAATGTTGGGGGACATGATAATTATTCCAATATGATTTACGTTCAGCGCGTATGGACCGAATTGACTGAAAGTTATATTTCAGATTATTTTATCTTCTGTGACGGTGGGCTAAGTTTCCGTAACCGAATACGTGTATAGATGAGGGTTTAATTAACTTCGTTTGAGGTGTGCGTTTGAGAAAAAATTACACTGCCCAACACATTTCGAAATACGAGTTCCTGCAACCCAAATGAAACTGTATGCGCGCGAAGCGCGCCGCAAAAACGAGATTTACAGTCCTTTTCAAACTAGAAAACGGCTATTTTTAAGATTAATTATTGATAAATGTGTCTTACCCCTCTTTGGCATTATAGCACTTGATTTTTTTCTTCCTCATTTTCGGAATTATTGGGGGGGCAAAATGATATGTTCGCCCCCCCCAATATTTTCATTGGGGGGGGGCGACCGCCCCCCCTGCCCCCCCAGGATCGACGCCCCTGGATTTAACCAACATTACTTGGGGGCTGACGCATTCACATTTCTCTGTACAGGGAAACCCTGTTATAACGTGGTAGTCGGGACTTTCAAATTTACCTGGTTATAAACGGCCAAATTAATAACAAACATTTAAACCGAACCCTCGTTGACTTTCAAATTGGCAACATTTGGTATGTTTGTGAAGGAAATTTTATTTTTTCTAAGGATATTAACTTAATCCGCGATAAAAATGTTGAAATTTGACTAAAAAAGTCTTCGAAAATGGGGCAAAAGTGAGCAGTCTCCGAGACTGAAATTCGCTCAACGATCGGCCTGAAAATCGTGACGTCATCGGTAGAACGGGCCCGGCCGATCAGCTGATCAAGCAAAGCAATGCGCGTGCATTATACGGCGTTGTGTATTGCTTTTTGATAATGTATGATCGAGCTGGACAGTTTTATTTCGAGGAAAATGGAGGAAAATACTCTCGAACTGAGTTTCGCAATGGATTTTCCAAAGAAGATGAAGAAGAGGACAGGAATGATTAATCAGACAGCGACAATGATGACGGGATTTGGGAGATTTTTTGCGCTAGCTCACTATTGTACCCGCACGGTGTCGGCACGCTACGCCGCTAGCTGCCCGTGACGCGCTCGTGAAGAGTACCATACAAAACACAAATGTAACGTACCCAAAATCAACTAAATCTTCGACCATTGCTCAAATTATGGTCATGATTTCAAAGAAGTTACACAGAACAGGTAAAAAAAGAGAACTACTTTGAAATCATGACCATTATTTGAGCAATTTTCGAAGATTTAGTTGATTTTGGGTACGTTACATATGTGTTTCGTAGGATACTCTTCACGAGCACGGCACGGCCAGCTAGCGGGCCAGCGTGCCGACAACGGAGTGCGGGTTTCAATGCGCCCTTTCCCCCAGCATCTTCCCCGACAAACTGTGCATGGACATGGTGCAATTCGCTATACAATTGCCGCAGTCATACGCCAGATCGACAAATCTATCACTTTCATGGCCTCTTTGACATTATTATAGTTATATTTCACTGTCGGCTTAGAATGCCGACAGAGAAAAATACAATATAATGTCAAAGTCAAAGAGGGCATGAAAGTGATAGATTTGTCGATCTACCATACGCCATGTACCTTTTCCCGACTTTGCGACTCGAATTCAACTTTGTCGATACTGACGAACTCGCGATTTCCACCTCAAAACCATGCCTGAAATCTTCACTTCCTTCAGACATTTCCACCATTCTCCGATTTTGCAGATTTCAGGTCGAATCTAACAAGAAAAATGATATTGACAAGGTCGGCGTTCTATTGATTGAGCAGGGCAGCATAACTCGCGCTCGCTGGACTGGGGGATCGTTGGGGGAGGCAACGGGTACCGCTCTACCGTCGGCGGCCGTGGTTTGGGCCTATTCTACCTGTGACGTCATCAAATTTCTCTGCACCAAATCGCCGTCAAACGGCGAAAATCGGGGTTTAGAATAAGAGTTTACATTTGCTTTTAATTGTTTTCTGGGCGGTGTTAGGGCTTCAAAATTAACTTTTTCATGCTCAGTATGTTCTCAGCTTTCAGAAGAGGTACAATATGCATATTATAGGATCTTCATTGAGTTTTCGGTTTAAATGAACGTCTGGGACTAGGCAATAGAGAACATGTATTTGTACATGTTCAGCATAGCATTTTCATCCTGTTATCTGACACAAATTGTGAGCTTATAGAATAAAATCGTGTATTGTATTAACTAAAATACAAAAGTTTAGAATAACAAAAGTGTCAAATGTCTCTCTAATAATGTACCTCTACACCTTTTCGAAGACTGTCCTTCTGAAGTTCAACATACATGCGTGCCTGGATGGACCTGCAAGTTGCGATGACTGGTCTTTATGACAGATCAACGTGATGTGCCCAGAATCTCAGCATTTCTAATTTTAAAAAGAAATTAAAAAAGGAGATATTATATTTAAATCAAAAGCCAATGCGGTATCATAATTATATTCAATATGCATAATGCAGGAAGAAATATGGGAGAGGAGAGGGGAACAAAGGGCTCTTTAGCTCCCCCAAATACCAAAAAGAGCCCTTATAAATTTACATAATTTTGCAAAACAATTCTAGCATGCTCTCTTCATGAAGGCTTGCTTGAAAAGTAACCCTTGGCAAATAAATGTAAATGGTCTGACTTAAGATACATAACACAAAAAATGAATTATGAAATATCCAACAATGACTGTTCACAGGTAATCTCTGCTGTTTGTACCATCATCTAATATATGGAAATATCCATGTATGTTATCATTTAAATGTATGACTGTGATGTAAATGTAAAACATTTAATTTTTAATTCTTACCAAAGATTGGGGCCAAGAAAGTGGGCTGGGAAGTTGGGCCTGATGAACAGAGAGAGGTACATGATGTATGATCTTGGATCAGAACTTCCAATAGGCCAGCAATTCAGCCACTATCAAGCTTGTATTTCTGTCAAGAAAAAAATACAAATGTTACACTTACAATGTTAACATTAATAACCAGAACGTCAATGACGTAGCGCTCATCCGGCATCTCGCAACATCAAATATCGCAAATTTCATGTGGTACACTTTTCAACTGGTCAAAAAAAAAAAATGTGATGCCCTGGAAGGGACATAAAAATTAATTTTAAAAAAAATAGAGTGAAAAAAATATAAATTTGACGCCCCAGAAGGGACATAAAAAAAATAAAAAATAAAAAAAATAAAATAAATTAAATTTAAAAAAATAAATAAATAATACAAATAAATAAATAAATAAATAAATAAATAAATAAATAAATAAATAAATAAATAAAAAATTACCATAATTAATTAATGGAGACAAATTTCAAAATTCTGTGTAGAAGTTTAGTGTACCAAAGTTAGCTCTACCAGATAAAGCAAACCAAATCAAAATCGTTGTAAACAATTCTCGCTCTTCCGTGTTATTGCCTGCAGGTGACGTCATGACTCATGAGCTCATCGCTCCGCTAAAATTACTTTTTTAGGAGTATGGAACGCCGACGCGAAAAAGAGCCAAAAATGTGCATGAAATTTTCCTTTTTTGCCCAACTTAAGGATTAAAAAAAGAAAAAGAATGTGGTATATCAATAAAGGCACATATTCAAAGCTATAAAGCTGAATCAAAGCCGGGATTGCGCCCCTCCTTTAAATCAATTTTTGTGCAGGCAAGATTAAAAAGTAGTCCCTGATATACATATCATTGTTTTCCCTGCTTACCTGTGGCCGATCTGCTCTCCCAAATATGTCATCATAATTTTCGCTGACAAAATTAGCAAGAATCTTGATATCTTCTGTAGAAAGATTTGATTTTCGGCTTGATTCCTGTAAATTGAATGAGATAATAGAACAATAAAAATACACATCAGAATTTCAATAATTTATGACTGAAATAAAACTAGCATTGTATGTTGTCTAATGATCATATCTGTTAAAATTCTCAAATAGGAGGGTCAATCCACGTCAAATCACCCAATTTTCAGAGAAATTTTCACCCGACCCCCTTCAATTTTGCTAAAATTCACACCAAATGTTCCCCCAAGTGTCTCACGGAAAATTCTGAAATATTTTGCCCCAAGGTCAAACGGTTGCTAAGATACGGCCTCACCTAGCAACCAATACGCGATTCTTAAAAGGTGTTATAAAAAAATCAGCCATTTTCAACTCCCCCTCACAGCTAAAGTGAATGAGGGAGCAAGCTAAATTTTTGTAAGTTGAAAGAACTTTATTATCTGTAAAAGTAAAAAAAAAAAAAAAATCTGCTACGAAATTTCATTTTCGCGTACGAGGTCATCAAAAATGACCTTAAGTCGTAAAATTTAAATTTTCGGACAGTGTTTAGGGGTCAATAAAATAAATATGACAACAAATAAAGCAAAAGTAAGAATGTAAATCAATTTAAAACAACTTTTTCTAAAAGCATACAAAAAATCAGCACAAAAAATGGTTCCGTTTTCGTGTAGGGCGCCCTCAAAGTCTGAACATATCAGAAATCAGCAAAGTTGAAGGTCAAAGTTCACCTTTAGTCCAACCTAGTAGAAGCATGAAAATTGGTGGAATGATAGACATTCATCTATATTTTAGGGTACCACCAGCAAAAATTTGCTTCCGAAATGTTATCTAGCTTAAAAACGCACACGAAAATGAGGTTAAACACTGTTACGCAACCATTTATTGCCCTTAAGTGGTTTTCAGGGGTTTTTGAAAGCTTCTGTGAAAAAAACTAATCATGCTGCTAGGCTCATTTTAGCATGTCTGGTAGTCCTTAATGGGTACTTCAAGAAAATGCATACATTAGGTAGGTTTTCTTAGAGGATTGACCTAAAAAATGCATCTGAAAATGGTTAGAAAACACGTTTTTTACAATTATTGTCAATTTTCGGGTAACGTGCCTGTGTTTACAGGCACTTTCAAACTTCAATATTTGTAAGATGGAAAGTGACATAAAGCTCATATCTTCTAATCTGGTAGACATTCATCTATATTTTAGGGAACTATCAGTGAAATTTTGCTCCTGAAATGTTATCTAGTAGAAAAATGCTCACAAAAATGGGGTCAAACACCATTACGCTACCATTTATTGCCCTCAAGTGGTTTTCAGAGGATTTGGAAAGCGTCTCTGAAAAAAAGTATTAATGCTGCTAAGCTCATTTTGGCATGTCTGGTAGTCCTTCATGGGTACTTCAGGAAAATGCATATGTTGGGTAGGTCTTTGTACAGCATTGACCTTGAAAATGCATTTGAAAATGGTTAAAAACATGTTTTTTTACAATTGGTCTATTTTCTGGTAACGTGCATGTTTTTACAGGCACTTTCAAACTTAAATATTTTCGAGATGGAAAATGGTTCATAGCTCATATCTTCAAATCTTTTAGACATCCAGCTATATTTTAGTGAACAACTAGTAACATTTTGCTTCCGAAATGTTATCTAGCATAAAAACGCACACGAAAATGAGGTTAAACACTGTTACGCAACCCTTTATTGCCCTGAAGTGGTTTTCAGGGGTTTTTGAAAGCTTCTGTGAAAAAAACTAGACATGCTGCTAGGCTCAATTTAGCATGTCTGGTAGTCCTTCATGGGTACTTCAAGAAAATGCATACATTGGGTAGGTTGCCTACAGCATTGACTGTAAAAATGCATCTGAAAATGGTTAAAAAACACGTTTTTTACAATTATTTGTCTATTTTCTTGTAAAAAACGTTTTTTAATCATTTTCAGATGCATTTTTTTGGTCAATGCTGTATTACTACTTCAACTTGTACGTTATTTTAGGATTTAGTGTATTGAATTAGTTTTGTTCGCTTACTTCAGTCAACGCATCAAGCTAGTTGTGTATGACTATCCTGCATGGGAGTGCACAAGCACTCGCCGTTTTTTTAAAGTGACAAACTGTCACTGGTATATAATCTCAACTACCTGGGTAACCTAACCAGGCGCCGTACGTAGTACGGCGCCTGGCATACTGAGGTGTGTATACCGTGATGGTAACACTTGATAGGCTTCAACGGCAAACACACTTATAAAAAAAATATATATATCGTACTTTAAATAACATATCTCGGTTCATACTTACGAATTATGTTATGCATGGACATCAATGATCCAAATTGCAAACCGTCTGATGCTCCATTCGTTTGATTTATCCTGAAATTTACTATAAAACTGGCAAGATTACAGAAGTGACGAAAATGGTATCCGAATTTGTTCGCTGCAAGCAATATCAGGTGATCAAAAACTTGTCGGCAATGCACCCCCTGTACCCGATCAACCCGCGCATGCGCTATGCATTGCCGACGAGTTTTCGGTCACCTGACATTGCATGCAGCGAACAAAGACGAAGGAAATAATAGTCATCATCATCATCATCATCAATTTGAGCTAAGTTATCATTCTTTTGCAACAATTTAAATAGCAAGCAGGGTAGGTTGAATGTTTAATTAATGTCTAGAACTAAAAAAAAAATAATAATAATAGATGGAAAGTTCTTGAAACCACCCGTCGGCAAATTTCCTACAAATTTTTTAACGTTTCGTCTTCACAGCGCCGTCCTACGGACGGCGCTGATCACAGTTACTACCTGGGGAGCATACTAGCCGTGCACGTGCTGCCACTGATATGATAGTGCAAAGGCTAATTAACACAACGTCACAAGTCGCGATACGACTTGGAGAGAAGTCGAGGTGGTGCAGAAATCACGTATTTTGATTTGGAATGGAGCGAAAAATTGTCATTTTTATCTAGCGCCAAGTTACACTTTACATCACATAACAATTAACATTGTGTATTAGGCCCCACCACTGCATGCTATACCATTATAACATATAAACCTAACCCTTATTTAGTGGCTATACTCGTGGCATATCAATTTATAATAATATTTAAATGATTAATTATTAGCATAATTTAGGCTGGCGTTCTGCAAACTCACGACAGCGACACAAAGGTCAAAGTCTTTGACAAGGGCAAGGCTTGTAATTGTAGACCAGAGACAGTCTACCATATCATGGCTGCAAGTTATGACAAAGAAAGGTGTTAAATTTTAGAGTTTAGTCTTACTCGAGTAAGATCAAGGGCAAGGACAAGGTCAAGGAGTGAAGGAGGTTTAATGTTATTTCGCGTTTATAGCCAGGGAGACGGGGTTTTGGACATAGTAGCCACCGCAGAGTTTCGGCGGGGTGCGATCTCGATAACCGCTCTAGTGCAATTCACGCAATAATTCTCGTGAAACAAATCGAAGGGTTTCATTGAAATATAACAATTTTCTACATAGTTTGTCAACAAATAATATGTAAGGTTGATAACAATGACATATAATAGCTGAATAACATAGCATGCAAACTCACAATCACACATTAAACACAAAATAAGATAAAAACTTACGGCCATCATTTGGTTCTTGCAGGCTTCTTGCTGTATTGGCAGATTATAGATTCAGGCTCGTCCATAATTAGATTAAAACAATTATTTTCGATGACAAGTTGTCATGAGCTTCGTGAAACGCATTTTTATGGACGATGACAACTTGTCATGATGACAATTGAAATTTGTCATGATGACAAATTTGTCATGATGACAAATAATTTCTTTGTGAAACACCCTCCGGATGCGATGTATGGTACACTTACGTACACATAATATGGTCCACATAATGCACCTGGAACATTTCCGGGCCTACTATAGGTCCATGCATTGCATAATACACACATTCCTAACTGTCGCGCCCGGTCCGCATAATGCACGTATAGAACATTTCCGGTCCCTGAAAGTACGGTCTAAATTGTGCCCGCGATCGGTCCCTGAAATTCACCCTTGGTGCGTATGCGTGTGTGTGTGTGTGTGTGTGTATGTGTGACCATGACCGCGACCGAGTAAACACGTATATCTGTTAGGCTCCCAAGCTCCCCGCCTTTACTGTGGCAAATTGGCGCGAATTTAGAACTCGACACGCGACATCTATCTAAGGGACAATCTTGAATAGAGCGCCCGAAGCTCCCCGTACGGAATTTGTTCATCGGAGGTAGAGCTTTGTACAAAAACAAAATGTCTTCTCAACGGGAAAAGAGACCGCGGACAAGCCCAACAACCTCGTCTAAAAATCGACCCTCTAGTTCTGGGAACAGCATTGAAGCTCTGATTGAACGACAGACAAGATTAGTGTCGGAAAGACTTAATAAAACGGAAGAACTGTTGAGAGAAGAAATAAGGGGAGCGGCGACCAAAATCCAACAACTGGACAAAAAAATAAACGACGTAATGGAAGCTATACAGTACACCGGGGATGAGGTGGAGCGAATTAAGAAAGAAACCATTCCACAACTCGAAAATGAAATGAGGGAGAAGAACAAGGCGTTAACAGAAGAGCTAGCGAAGCTACAAGTATACACAACACGGGAGAATATGGTTTTCCTGAATATTCCCGAGGCTAGTGAGGGGCAGGAGAATACCGGAGATGTCATCAAGGCCTTTCTCAAGGATACGCTCAAAATGGATGCTGAGGTTGCAGAGAACATCGAGTTTCAGCGCGTACACAGGGTCCCGGCACCATCCAGGCCGAGGCCGATTAAGCTACGACTGCTGAGGTTTCCCGACAAAATCCGCATCTTGGAAAAGGCGCATCTTCTAAAGGGCACCAGGCAGGTGATCACCGATGACCTCCCGTACAACATCAGACGAGAACGGAAAGAGCAGATGGAGGTACTGAAGGCAGCAAGAACGGCAGGGCGGAAGGCATACTTCTCGCGACAGGAGCCCGCGAAGCTTTTCGTTGATGGACGACATCTCCCCCGAGAAGCGCAAGGCAACTTTTTACAAAAAATCAGAGTGAATAGGCAAGCAGTGGTTCCTGAGTGAAAAATGAATAACAAGTCATGGATACAGAAATTATCAAATAGGCAAGCAGCGGTTCCTGAGTGAAAAATTAATACAGAAATTATTAAATAGGCAAGTAGCGGTTCCTGAGTGAAATTAATAACAAGTCATGGATACAGAAATTATTAAATAGGCAAGCAGCGGTTCCTGAGTGAAAAATTAATAACAAGTCATGGATACAGAAATTATCAAATAGGCAAGCAGCGGTTCCTGAGTGAAAAATTAATAACAAGTCATGGATACAGAAATTATCAAATAGGCAAGCAGCGGTTCCTGAGTGAAAAATTAATAACAAGTCATGGATACAGAAATTATCAAATAGGCAAGCAGCGGTTCCTGAGTGAAAAATTAATAACAAGTCATGGATACAGAAATTATTAAATAGGCAAGCAGCGGTTCCTGAGTGGAAAATCAATAACAAGTCATGGATACAGAAATTATTAAACGCCTAAATAGGTAATGCTAGGATTTCTTTTATTTAAAGTAGCTTGGCTACACGCATTTGTTGTTAAAAGAAAAGAAGGCTGTCGAGAAGGAGATGATGGAGAATGATTCAGACATGGGAACAACCTCTCGGAGCAGATTCAGCCAGGTACTATATTTCTTTCTTTTTTTAACTTCTCATGCTGAAATTGTGTTTTAAATGAAAAAGAAAATGAAAAGAAGCTGAAAATACATTTAAAATATCTATAGGAGATGTTAATTGATGAAAAACAACAATTATTTATGTTTATGATCAATTGATGAGTAAACAAATATGATATACATAACATTATAAATGGCTAGAATGTGATGCAAATTAGAGGGATAAATCAGTGTGATATTTTTTTCTTTTTTTCTTTCTTTCTTTTAATTGTTTTTATTCATGGTATGTTTTTAACTTTGGGGGGATATTGTACATTTAAGTTTTACGATTGATGGTTATGGGAGAAGTTTCAGGCCAATATAATTAATTAAACTTGTATTATGGCTTGCAAATACTTTATAGTCACACATCGTTTATTTATTTGGCTAGTTTATTAATTAAGAAAAGAGAAAGGGAATCTATAAAAAAAAAAAAAATTTAAAAATTTAAATAACGAAGAGCTGGCGATAGAAAAACATTGAGGGGAAAAGAAAAAGAAAAAAAGAAGAAAGAACAAAAAATGTTTAAGTAAATGATGATTATTATTATTTATGAATTATTGCTTAATTTGTATTTGTATTTGTATTTATATATTTTTTTTGTTTGGCTATAGTATTATATTGTATTTACCACTAAAGGGTGTGTGGTTCTTTTTTATATATTTGTATCACATGTACAAGATACATGTTGTTCGTATGTATGCAGATGATAAACGCTAATTGAATTTGGTCACCTGAATTGATTGGATTAATGGAAAGAATGTTAAAACTGTAAACATGCGCTGATGTGTAAGTGTACAATTTGAACCAGCAACACAAGCGAGGGATTTGGAAGCTTCATAGGGGGACCTTTGGATAAATATATGGGTCGATGAGGTTAAGACTGCCTTCAAAACAAGGCTTTAGCCTTTAACCAGGTGGTTTTGTTAGTATGGGAATAGACGCCTTGAATATTTAATAGGCATTGAAGAGTATGTGGAATAGATAGAATGTTTGTGTGGATGGTTCTTTTTGTATAAGTCCAAAGATAAGCTGTTGTCTCTGTGAAGACTTGAATGCTTATTGCATAAGATGAGAATGTTAAACGAGTGTTCGGAGAGCAGGGTGCATTGGGGTGGCGAGCATTGTTTATGAACAATGCTCGCCGCCCCAATGCATTGTGTTTTCCGAACGTAGCGCAGCACCTGACGCGTGAACTGTTTTAAAGTGTTGATTAATTGAATAACTCTGGTTCAATGATGTGTAATACACAATTATATCGAATTTGCCACGTAAGGGTATGTGTGTGGTTTTGTCTTATACCCCCGTCACATTAGCTACGCTCTCGCGCCGACCTAGCGCCGCTCCTAATCCCCATTCATAAAATTGGAAGCGTGGGGAGGACGTGGGGAGAGCGTGTTGAGGTCGTGTGGAGAGCGGCGTTCATTGTTCGCTATTGTTTAGATCGTACACTTTTCTCGGCCGCTCTGGCGCCGCTCCCGCGGCGACCAAGTTAAATTAGCAAATTGGCAACGCAGTGGGCAATGAATGGGAAGATTATCTCACATGCGTCAATAGATATCCTTCCATGAATAGCTCGATGAACAAAAGAGCAGGACGTAGCTAGCTCGGCGTTCGCTTTGGACATGTTGAAAAACAAACTTGGGGCTTCGGCGTCCTACTCTTTGTTCAGGGGCTATTGTATGTCCATGCATGGGAGGATGTCTTTTCACACAAGTGTCATAATCTTCTCATTCATTCCCAAGTTGAACAAAAGACATTCTTGCAGATCTATTCCAGCACTTCTGCTAGTGGACGCTATGCGAAGTTTGACACGTTTCAACTATAGGTAAAATGATATCACAATTTAAAATGGCATGTCCGGGCAAAAATAATGTACATTTGGGGGAAACTCAATTTCTGGCTAAAACGTGGCATGGCGGCATACAAATTATATGAGGCTCCAATGAATGGGGACATACGCACACCCTATGTATGCATTATGAACACATATTTCCCGCAAATACATGATTGTTTTGTCCAAAATCTACCACTACTACCACCACTACCACTACTACCACTACTACCACTAGTATCACTACTACCACTACTACCACTACTACCACCACTACCACCACTGCCACCACCACCACTACCACTACCACTACCACTACCACTACCACTACCACTACCACTACCACTACTACCACTACTACCACTACTACCACTACTACCACCACTACCACCACTGCCACCACTGCCACCACTGCCACTGCCAAATTATATGAGGCTCCAATGAATGGGGACATACGCACACCCTATGTATGCATTATGAACACATATTTCCCGCAAATATATGATTGTTTTGTCCAAAATCTACCACTACTACCACCACTACCACTACTACCACTACTACCACTACTATCACTACTACCACTACTACCACTACTACCACCACTACCACCACTGCCACCACCACCACTACCACTACCACTACCACTACCACTACTACCACTACTACCACTACTACCACTACTACCACCACTACCACCACTACCACCACTACCACTACCACTACCACTACTACCACTACTACCACTACTACCACTACTACTACTACCAATGATAGTCAACAATAATAACCCTCCCCATTCCCTCCACCCAACCTCGTGAAACGCACTGAGTGTGTTCAAATACATTCGTACATGGTATTGGATCGCACAGAGCGTGTGCATGGGGATCGTGTTTCCCCTGCGCTTTGAAAAAAATGTTGGTTTTTTTTATAAGTACGAGAACGCAGACAGAGCGTAGAGCAAATGACCTCGTCTCATTGTTATGAGCTATTGTTAAAGATACACCAAGCGTGCACAGTGAATAGCTCGGAAAGCGTGGCCAAAGCGTACGCAGAGCGTGTTCAGGTCGTGGCAAGAGCGGGAACGAGCTACCATTGTGTCATTAATCGCTCGATTTGTCGGCGTTTCCCCTGCGCTTTGGAAAAAATGTTGGTTTTTTTTATAAGTACGAGAACGCAGACAGAGCGTGGCTATAGTGTGACGGCACACTTATCACATGTATAAGTTCATGTTGTTTTTATGTATATAGATGACAAACACTAATTGAATTTGGCCACCTGAATTAGTTGGATTGTAAAAATGCGCTGATGTGTATAATGTACAATTCGAACCAGTAACACAAAGCGAGGGATTCAGGGGGCTTGATAGATGACCTGTTAAATACAAACATGCGTTGTTGAAAAGATTAGTACATTGCAAAACATGTCTTGGGTAAAATATCTTGTTTGGATGTCAAAGGTTTTGTTAGTATGGGAATAGACGCTTTGAATATTTAATAGGCATTGAGGATAACGTGGAATAGAAAGAATGTTTTTGTGGATGGTTCGTTTTGTATAAGTCCAAGAGATTAGCTGTTGTCTCTGTGAAGACTTGAATGCTTATTGCATAAGATGAGATGTTAAACGAGTGTTCGGAGAGCAGGGTGCATTGGGGTGGCGAGCATTGTTTATGAACAATGCTCGCCGCCCCAATGCATTGTGTTTTCTGAACGTAGCGCCGCGCCTGACACGTGAACTGTTTTAAAGGGTTGATTAATTGAATAACTTTGGTTTAATGATGTGTAATACACAATTATATCGAATTTGCCACGTAAGGGTATGTGTGTGGTTTTGTCTTATCACATGTATAAGTACATGTTGTTTTATAGATGACAAACACTTATTGAATTTGGCCACCTGAATTAGTTGGACTGTAAAAATGCGCTGATGTGTATAATGTACAATTCGAACCAGTAACACAAAGCGAGGGATTCAGGGGCTTGATAGATGACCTGTTAAATACAAACATGGGTTGTTGAAAAGATTAGTACATTGCAAAACATGCCTTGGGTAGAATAGCTTGTTTGGATGTCAAAGGTTTTGTTAGTATGGGAATAGACGCCTTGAATATTTAATAGGCATTGAGGATAACGTGGAATAGAAAGAATGTTTTTGTGGATGGTTCGTTTTGTATAAGTCCAAAAGATTAGCTGTTGTCTCTGTGAAGACTTGAATGCTTATTGCATAAGATGAGATGTTAAACGAGTGTTCGGAGAGCAGGGTGCATTGGGGTGGCGAGCATTGTTTATGAACAATGCTCGCCGCCCCAATGCATTGTGTTTTCCGAACGTAGCGCCGCGCCTGACACGTGAACTGTTTTAAAGGGTTGATTAATTGAATAACTTTGGTTTAATGATGTGTAATACACAATTATATCGAATTTGCCACGTTAGGGTATGTGTGTGGTTTTGTCTTATCACATGTATAAGTACATGTTGTTTTATAGATGACAAACACTTATTGAATTTGGCCACCTGAATTAGTTGGACTGTAAAAATGCGCTGATGTGTATAATGTACAATTCGAACCAGTAACACAAAGCGAGGGATTCAGGGGCTTGATATAGATGACCTGTTAAATACAAACATGGGTTGTTGAAAAGATTAGTACATTGCAAATCATGTCTTGGGTAGAATAGCTTGTTTGGATGTCAAAGGTTTTGTTAGTATGGGAATAGACGCCTTGAATATTTAATAGGCATTGAGGATAACGTGGAATAGAAAGAATGTTTTTGTGGATGGTTCGTTTTGTATAAGTCCAAAAGATTAGCTGTTGTCTCTGTAAAGACTTGAATGCTTATTGCATGAGATGAGATGTTAAACGAGTGTTCGGAGAGCAAATGGTGCTTTGGGGTGGCGAGCATTGTTTTTTTAACAATGCTCGCCGCCCCAAGGCATTGTGTTTTCCGAAAGTAGCGCTGCGCCTGACACGTGAATTGTTTCAAAGAGTTGATCAATTGAATAACTCGGGTTTAATGATGGGTAATACACAATCTACCCAGCAACACAGGCGAGGGATTTGGAAGCTTAACAAGAGACCTTTGGATAAATATATGGGTCGATGAGGTTAAGACTGCCTTCAAAACGAGGCTTTGGCCTCCAACCAGGTGATGTGGTTGGATGTTGAATATTTTGTTATTATGGGGACGGATAATGCCTTTAAATTTGATAGGCTTTGAAATGCTTGTGTTGGACGTGCCAAAAATAGAGATTGGTATTGTGTAAACCTTCATTGTATGCTTTAGGAGCTACATGACGCAATATTCATTGAAGCTCATTATAAGCTAGACTTATTTGATTTGGAGGTTAAAGGGCTGTCTTTAGAGAATTGGGTCATGGAATGTTTAGGTTGATTGGTAAGAGCTTTGCTATAGAAACCACAGGGCAGTCGCTTTATGCATTGATTACGCTAATAGCTCTCGGTAAAGGATAGAGGGCTTGTGTTATTGAGGTACACTGTTGTAACTAAAGAACATGCAACAACATAGTATCAAAAACGAGTATGGTTAGAATAGTTTAATGTACACAGGTGATGATATAATTAATTAATGCAATCCTGACAAGTAACATGGTTGTTATGCTAAGTTATGTAAAGAATATAATGTACCTTCATTCATTGATATAATATTTGTGTAATGGTAGGAACGAGTTGAGTAAATACGGTCAAATTTTGTTTTTTGTTTTAATTACCTCTTTAGGGAAAAGGATTTTGAATTCGCTTATGCTGTTATGCATTTCTATGTATAGGCATGTAGGGACTGTTCTGGAAAGCCTGTTATTTAGTTGTTGTTTTTTTTAAAGATATTTGTTTTGTATGGCGAGGGGAGCTTTGGGAGCTTGACAGATTACTCTTTAAGATTATATTATTTTATCTCAGTTCCTCGGGTTGGGTCAGTGGTGTTCTGTAGGGTGTGTGTGTATGTGTGGTGTGATGATGTGGGTTCCGTTTTCTGCTCATATTTGTATATTATTTGTGCTATGTTGCAGTGTTATAGGAAGAATATATAGGGCTGTCATTTTCTTTGTTAATGCCTATGGTCGAGTTAGATAAAATGAATTCCAATTTGACCTTTGTATCATTAAATGTAAGAGGTCTTAGAGATAAAGTTAAGAGGAGGAATGTATTAGAATGGTGTAAAAGTAAAGGAAGTAATATCATTTTTTTGCAAGAAACGTATAGTACTCGTGACGTTGAAGAAAATTGGAAGTTAGATTGGAGAGGGCCAATGATTTTTAATCATGGGACAAATCACAGTAAAGGAGTTTTAGTTTTGGTTACTCAGAGTTTTGGCTTTAATATAGAACAAACGATAATAGATGGAGAGGGAAGATACATATTTGTAAAAGGAGAAGTTCAAGGAGTAAAAGTATTGTTAGGTAATGTTTATTTTCCTACAAAAGATAAAGAAAAGATGCAAGTTGAATTTTTGGTGAAGTTAGATAAGGTCATGTTTGAATTAGAAGTTCGAGATTATATTATTTTATTAGGAGGAGATTTTAATACTATAATGAATTTTGAATTGGATTATCTGGGATCTAATATTGTTTTTAAAGTAAAGTTTCGTGATTTATTGGTGAATTTCCTCTCTAAATATGATTTGATAGATATATGGAGAAAACGAAATCCTCAAGAAAGACAATTTACTTTTAGACAGAAATGGCCAGTAGTTCAAAGTAGATTGGACTATTGGTTCATATCATCCAAATTGGAAAAATTAGTAAGTGTAAGTGATATTTTGATATCAATTACACCAGACCACTCTGGCATTAGGATTAAAATTAGGCATTTGGTAGATAAATTGTGTTATGGTAAATCATATTGGAAATTTAATAATAGTTTGTGTTTGGACAAGGAATTTGTAGAGGGATTGACAGGTGAAATTTTGAATTTGGATAAGGAATGGCGTCCGCAAATTGGGAATAAAGTTATATTTTGGGATTTCATTAAAATGAAGATGAGGGAATATACAATAAGATACTCTTCTGGAAAAGCTAAGAAAAGAAGAGAAAAGATTGAAAAAGTAGAAAAAGAAGTGGAAGATTTAGAAGAACAATTAGTAAATACACCTTTAAAAATTATTAGTGAACAAATTGAGGAGAAACGAATGCAGTTAAAGAATTTATATGAGTATTATAATCAAGGGGTAAGGGTGAGATCCCGGGCAGCATGGTTTGAAGAGGGAGAAAAAAATATGCAGTATTTTGAACAGCTTTTAAAAACTAATAAGAGAAAAAGTGTAATTAGAGAGATTTATAATGAAGAGGATAACATTATACAAGACAAAAATGGTATATTAGAGGTGATTACAATATTTTATAAAAAATTGTATTCATTAAAGGATATAGAATTATTAGATGGAAGTGGTACTGTATTTTTAAAGGATATACCTAAATTAAGTAGAGATAGTCAGGAATTATGTGAAGGTAAAATGGTGAAAGAAGAATGCCATAATGTTTTGAAGGAAATGAAATTAAATAAATCACCGGGTAATGATGGTTTTACTGTAGAATTTTATTGCACTTTTTGGCCGGTTTTGGGAGACATGGTGGTAGACGCGTTTAATGAAGCTTTTGATAGAGGGGAATTGTCAACTTCTCAAAAACAAGGGGTCATAACATTGATTGAGAAGGAAGGTAAAGATGTTTTGTTAGTAAAAAATTATAGACCAATAACACTTTTAAATGTGGACTACAAGATTGTCTCGAAAGTTTTGGCAAAGAGAATGAAAGAAGTACTTGGTGAAATAATCCATCATGATCAAGTTGGATATATTAAAAATAGAAATATAGGAGAGGCAGTACGTTTAATAGATGATATGGTATTTTATTCATTGAATAGATCTGTTGGTTTTTTAGGCGCCGTTGATTTTGAGAAGGCATTTGATTCTATTTCACATAGGTATTTATTTAATGTTTTGAAATTATTTGGATTTGGGGAATCCTTTTGTAATTGGGTTCAGATGTTATATAAAGATATAAGTAGTTGTGTAATGAATGGCGGGCATTCAACAGGTTATTTTGATATTTTGAGAGGGGTGAGGCAAGGGGATCCTCTCTCGCCTTATTTATTTTTGATAGCCATTGAAACTTTGGCTCTTGTTAGTAGGAAAGATGTTAATTTTCAAGGAATTAAATTTGGGGATCATGAAGTTAAACAAGTAATGTATGCCGATGATATTACAATATTTGTTAAAGATTTAAAATCTATAAAAAGATTACAAAAGATTTTTGAAGATTTTGAGAAAATTAGTGGACTTAAGGTTAATAAGGAAAAAACTAATTTTTTTTGGATGGGATGTGATACTGAAATACCAGGAGAACCCACTTTTGGAAATTTAGTTCATGAAATAAAGATTTTAGGTGTGTATTATACACGTAATAAAATACGGAAAGATGTTTTGAATTATAAAGAAGTATTAAGTAAGATAAAACGTTTATTAGGGTGGTGGAAGCAAAGGGATTTAACAATGATGGGGAAAATTCAGTTATTAAAAACGTATGCACTTTCAAAATTAAATTTTGTTTCTTCTTTAATTTCGGTACCTCGGTGGGTTTATGAGGAAGTTGATAAACTCTCATTTGATTTTTTGTGGAATGGTAAGGATCGAATTAAGAGAAAAATTTTGTATCAGAATTATGAATTTGGAGGACTTAGAATGAATAATTTTGAAATTTTTGTAAAAACTCAACGAATAATGTGGCTTAAACGTCTTTTGTATGGGGATAAGCATTCAGGATGGAAAGTTTATTTTGATTATTGCTGTAGATCAGTAGGAGGAAGGTTTGTGTTGTTATGTGACTATGATATTCATAAGATGGATTTAAAAGAAGTTCCGCCCTTTTATGTAGATATTTTGAAAGTTTGGCAAGATATAGAAAATTGTTACTTTGAAAATGAAAAAAGGAATCCCATTGTTTTTAATAATAGACATGTGTGCTTAAGAAATAGAATGATTTTTGATAAAGATTTATTACAACGAGGTATAAGCAAGGTGTCTGATATAATGCTGAATGGTAGTTTGAGATCTGTTGCTCACTTTTTAGGCTTGGGAATAAAAGGAGAAGGATTATTAAAGATTCATGATATTTTTGGTGCATTGCCTCTTCAATGGAAAGATGGTAAAGCTATGAGTGACTTTATTCAAGTAGATATTCGAACATTTGAAATTAGATTAAAAGTTTCGGGATATATAGGAATGTTAATTGATTTAAAATCTAGGCATACGTATGAATATTTAGTTAAACATTTTCAAAAGGAATATAATTTGTGTATTGGGGATGGACATACTAATTTTGATTATAGTAATGAAGAATTGAAGAATATATTTTTAAGATTAAAGAGCGCAGTTTTGGGGGGTAAGTTGAGAGAATTTCAATATAAATTATTGCATAGGGCAGTATATACAAAAGAACATTTATTTAGGTTTGGATTTGTTATTGATAATTTATGCTCTTTTTATAAAAATGAGATTGAGACATATTCACATTTATTTTTTAAATGCTTATACGTACAAAGGTTTTGGTTAGATATAATAGAATATTTTGATTTGATTGAAATTAGGAATGTTGATTGGAAAATAATTTTTGTAGGACTGGCAGGTAGATCGCATAGAGTTAAGTATTGTAACTCTATTATTTTTTTGTTAAAACATACTATTTATTCTTTTAGAATAAAAGGTGTACTTCCTTCTGTACGGAAAGTACAGAAAATTATTTTGGATTATGAAGAAGAAGAAAAAAAAGTGGCTATTAAAAAGGGTAAATTAGGAGTTCACTTACAAAAGTGGGAACACCATAAAATACATGTAATATGATTAATTTTATTTTGTTAGAATTATAGGGAATTTGTTAATTATTATTAAGGTTCTGGGTCTCTACTCTTTTAACTGAATGTGACAGCTTTCTATATTGTTAATTAATTACTCTTTAGGTTAAAATCGAGCAGATATACTGGAATGGGTGTCTGAGGTATGTGTGTGACTGTGGTGTGATCGGTGGTTGGGTGGGGATGGGGTTTTTTCTTGGGCTAAATGGGGGGAGGGGGGAGGGGGGTAAAGGAGCATGTTTTAGTTCCTTTTATCTTTAGTTATATAACCTCCATTATGTTTATTTTTATAAAATTGAATATACAGTTGATTTGTATTTGTTTATGTATGTAAGATAACCATTTCTATTTTCGTTCATTACAATTGTATATGTATATTTTGTTTAGTATGTATATTCTAATGTAAATGTTATATATGGAGGAATAAAAATCACTTAAAAAAAAAAAATATATGTGAAGGGGGGGTGGAAGGGGTTACAAGACCATCAGTGGACTTCAAATATAATTATAAGCGAGTAATACTCACCCAGAATGGACGAAGTTTAAAGCAGAGTCTCTTACTAGATCTTATAAAGGAGGCACATTATGAAGCTTAGAAGGGGGTACTGTTATTAAGGATTGACCCTATATAGATGTGGCGTAAAGGACCTTCTAGATAGGAACAAAAACTGTGTGCAAAACCTTGTTGACTATCTGCTGAAAGTCCACGTCAAGCATAAACTGAAAACACGCCTACACCAAACCACTCACTACACCAAACCACTCATCTCTGCCGAGTTGAAATATATGCTGCACCTTCATTAATTAGTTTATGCAGCACATATCATGATCTATGTCGTTTCATCGGGGATAAAGAGATGTAACCGTACACAGCATCAACACATTCATTTAGGAACGGCTTGGTACGAACAGTCACGTTCACGTCACGTTCACGTCACGTTCAGGTTCTGTACCTTTTGTGAAACAGGTCACCCAAAACTACGAAGTGTAGGGTAACGTGACCCAACAATTTGTTGACCTGCTATATGCAATCTACGAAAGCTCACGTAAATTGCCGCTGGCGTTTTAAAAAATAACGTAAATTGTCATTGAGAAGAGACTAATGGCAAAATAGCTGGTTCAGGCCGAAGATGAATGAAACAAAATGTACAATTCATAGGCGTACCCATGGGGGCGGGTCGGGGGGGGGGGGGGGGGGGGGGGTCACCCTCCCCTGTACCTCAAACATACTGTTTTGGCTGTTTTTAATTGACTCCAAATATCTACAGCTAACCCCGCCCCCCCCCCCCCCCCCCACTCAAAGAAATTTGGCTGACGAAATAACCCCCTCTCCTTCCCCTTTGAAAAAAAAAAAACATGTGTGCGGCCACTGCTACCATTACTCAGTGTACTAATGATGCAGCTAATGCTAGTGAAACTAATACAATGAAATGTACAAATATATAATGTACAATAAAATATAAAATTATATAATAAAGTATCGTGTATGGTGTTAGGAAAAGCGCATACACTTATCAAAGGATGATAATGACACAGCTAGACAAATGCATGTACACCCACATAAAAACATAAAAACAACAACAAATGAAAGTCCCCCTTTATAAAAATAGCGAAATAATTTTAACGAATAGGTTTTGAGCAAATTAACTTGTTTCTACACGTATTGATTACTTGTGTGTGATAATAAAATTCAGTGGTGTAGCGTGGTCGGACTGATTGGGGGGCAACAAAATCACTAGCGAACCCACGATTTTTTCAAGGTTTTTTTTTTTAACCTAGACCAGCGGCGGAGGGGGGGGGGGTAGGCTTAGTCGTGATATTTGTTCGAAGCCTAGACCAGGACCGGTTCCAACAGGACCAGGACCTGGTAGACCAGTCCCAATTTTTGTAGCCAGGACCAGGACCGTGGAAGATATCTAGTCCAGGACCAAGCAAAAGTCTAGACCAGGTCCAGTCGCCCAAAATTATTGGGGGGCACACCTAAATGTGCCCTTATGTTTTCTATTGTTTTTTCAGAATATATGCCCCCCCGTAGCTACGCCACTGATAACATTGATTTGTCAAGTCATGCATGAGAGTGAAAAGGCAAAGTTGTCACTTTTCACAACTCACAAGAGTAAAAATGTGGCAATTTAAGTTCACATATTGTTGGAAATGAAAAACATATAATTGTTACAAGGATTGTGGTTAGTTTCTTAGTTTTGTCTCGTTGTATGTTGTTTTGATCCGGCGTCTAGCCTGCAATTTACTCGATCGCCGCGTCGTCAAACTGTGCCTCGGCCCCGCCTCGGCCTCGCTCTCGAATCTCGTCGATATCGTCGCGACGCATCAGGGCCTGTATTCCATAAACACATATAAGCAAGAAATCTTAGAATTTTTGCTTATTATGAGCAAAAATGCTTAGATCTAAGCATTTTTGCTTAAATTCCCTCGTAAGCAAATTTGCTTACATTTTAGACGCACTTTCGGTAAGCAAATTTGCTAAGTTTTTTTGCTTATTATAAGCAAATTTGCTTAAGCAAATTTGCTTAAACAAGCATTGGTATTCCATAAACATTTCAGCGTAAGATTTTTGTCTTAAATTTAAGACACCTCATAGGTTGCTTGAATATTAAAAAAAAATCTTAGTCTGTAATCTTGAAGTTTGGGCATGTATTGTAGTGTAAGCTCGAGGATTGGCTGTGTTGCATGTACATACAGATATTCTGATAATGCAGTAATAATGAAATAATTTGCACACCGTCTGATTTGAAGATGAGCCTAATTAATAATTGTGGAAGTATGCATACACAGGGCCAAAGGGATGCTCAAAACAAATTGGTAACTTGTCACCCTTGAAGTAATTGTGCTGTTAACTAAACCCGGTAATAAGAGCTGGCCACCTCACCGTGTACTGCTAGGCAAGCACCGGGCCGCGGACGGAGCCCCTGGCGCCAGGCGGGCGGGGTGGCTAGCTAGGCCTAAGCGGACACAGTCCGTAGTTGGCTGTAGCGAGTAACCAGTTTCCGATCCCCGTTTGGACCACGAATGTTTAGACAATTATAATATAAGCACAGTTTCTAATTTGATTATCCATTTCTATTTAACGTTATCTGTTAGCAAGATTTATTTTCTCCCTCTAAAAACTGTCTGATACTTTTTCCGCGGTCCCCATTCACTTACATACAATTTTTTGTGGGCTGCGACAAATCCTTGAACACGCAATCTCCATAGGAATTCCATCGCACAAAAAGGAACAGTTGTGTCGTCGAGAATATTCTGGATGACGTCATGACTAGTCTTAGTAACAAGCGCTTTCACTTTTACAAATAATGATTAAACACTCACGTCACGTTTTGGTAGACGTGACGATTCGAGATTTACCGGCATGGAAAACGACAAATTGTTGGGTCACTTTACCCTACACTTCGTAGATTTGGGTGACCTGTTTCACAAAAGGTACAGAATTTATGTGATTCCTTGCAAACATCCTGTTGTAGTTTGTCCGTGCTATGGAATCATATACACCCCCCCGTTCATGTTCCTTTTCTCAGTCGTATCGTTATGATGATAAGATGTGGTGTAAACGTCTTGACGGCTTGTTCTTGATGCCAAAATCCTTCAAAGAGCTTTTAAAGCACCCTTGATATGGGTTAGAACATATGTCCTTTTAAGTGTGGGTTTATCTAGTCGGCTTTGGCCCATTTTAAAAGCCCAATTAGATTAGCCACAAGTGGAGAGAGTCAAGGGATTGATATGGATCGGAATGAACAATGTATGGATCACTCCTAATGTTCACAGGGGTGACTGGAGGTGAAATATTATATAAACCAACTGTGTGACTTCCAAGCAACCACAATTAAGTGCCCACATGCCCTCCTTCTCCTCGATAGGTAACGCTAAGTCCGGATAAATGGAGTTCAAGTGATTGATTAACTCCTGCGCGAATTATTTCTTGAATTTGGTGTTGAGTGTCATGCCGCTATAGGAATCTGCTTCCAGGAGTTGGACAATATAACTCAGACATGCTGGTCCTATATATACTCTAGATAATTGTGTCCTGAAGTGTTGTTTTGTCTATGGGAACTAAAGTAGGTAATGTACGTAAAGTCGCGTCATAATGATCGAAGCTCTCGTCTTCCACGTGTCCACTCTCGATAGTTTCTATACGCCTAATCGAGAGTTGGCTATGTGGTGACATGTATGTTACACAAGAGGAGATATAATAGGATAGGTCTGGATCAGTTTGTCTGTGAGCCAGGTTTCTAACCCCTGAAAGAACATGTACACATACAGGGTCCACATACATTGGCTACAAGGGATCTTTTACCAACAAAAGCAATAATATTCCCTCTCACTCCCATCCTATGAAATTTGTAAATGAAACACTTGAAAAAATAGACATTGACAATGCACCAAAACCATAAATTTGGTGGTATTGTTACATGGATGACACTCATCCCAAACTCAAGAATCAATTTGTGCAGGAGTACACTTTTAGTTCCCTAACGAAGGGAAGGATAAGTCGTTAGTATTCCCTGACACTTTTATACAGACTGTCCCAGAAAAAAAGAAACCGGGTTTCATGGCAGACATTTTCTGTCATAATGAATAATTCCCTTGATGATATATATATGTCTGAAAAGCTCTGTGTCTCTTCTTTCATTCGATGTACAACTTATGGCACATAATTCAAGCATGACTGAATTAGAACAATGGAAAGTGGTGTTACCAATATTCCATTTGCACGCATAAATTTTAAGTTTGGGTGAGGTTTTTGGGTGAGTTTTAAGGGTTGTAAACGTACTTATTTAGAAAAAGGACAAACACCACATACAAGTTCATATTTATCTTTTACATGACACCTCATGCAAAAAAAATTAATAATTTATGCAAGAGAACGATTACAATGAAAACATGCCTGATTTTTGCCCAAATTAATGAAAGTTGAGTAAGGAGTCGCTCAGCTTTCCTGACTTAGCAGCTGACAATGGAGTTTGATGCATGAGTGAATTTACACAAACATGGGGATCAGGGAAAACATGGGAAACAGGCTAGATCAGGAAAGTTACTCATTTTGGCTGGAATCAAGCATGTTTTCATTGTACTCCTTCTCTGGCATAAATCATTTATTTTTTAATCATGAGGTGTGATATAAAAGCTAAAATTATAAATTTTGTATGCGGTGTTTGTCCTTTTTCAAAATAAGTACGTTTACTACCCTTAAAACTCACCCCAAAACCTCACCCAAACTTGCAATTTCTGCGTGCAAATGGAACTTTGGTAACACCACTTTCCATCGTTCTAATTCAGTCATGCGTGAATTATGTGCCATAAGTTGTATATCAAATGAAATAAGAGACACAGAGCTTTTCATACATATATCATGAAGGAAATTATTCATTATAACATAAAATTTCTGCCATGAAACCCGGTTTGTTTTTTTCTGGGACAGTCTGTATAGTCATGATGGTGATCGAACTTGATGATAGCCTGAACGTTAAGATTTATCGGAAAGCAACTCACCCTGTCCAATGTCTCATTTCACCTTTAATTACCTATTTGAACAAACATTATGAGTGACTGTTACTTTGTTCCATTATTGTAATTACCAATCCCTTAGCAGTCAAGATGATAACATATAACCATTCTCTTTTATGTTTGTTGCAACTATATTTGGTATTACAAAGCTATAGAAGAATCACCACACTGAGAGCCCTGATATTAGGAGTATCAGATGCAATCAACTGAATTTCAATTTAATCCGGCATTAGGGTGTATCTAAAGCCAACAAGAACAAAACACCAAATCTTAGTATCGCCTAAAGACAACATCAAAAATAATTGTGGGGCGTGGTACATACATTGTAATTCTATGCCAAGGGTGGACTACTAGCCATTTGGCTGCAAGATTCAAACAACAGTCCTATGCAATGAATCATAAGTGAAAGAAACGTAGCAATCTCCCAAGACCAGCTATTTGGAACACCGACGCCCAATTCGTTCATCTGGAGTGTCTCAAAACAGGCCACATTGAGTCTTCCGACCGTCAGATCGGACTGGCAAAAGGTCTACATTTCAGAAATGTTGCACAATACAAAAAGGGTGAAGGAAGATATCTGCATGTATATATCCTGGCATTTCAACACACACTGAACAGAGACAGTGCGCGAAACAAACTACCTGATGACGTCTACCATCAGAAATTTGATCGTTTTTGTAAGAAAGATCAACAGAAAGGTCAACAAAATGTTCAAACTTTTTCCATTTAGTTAGTTTTCATTAATGGGGTTACTACACTCATTGATTCTCTTTTGAACTACCTCCTACCCGATAACTTTGTTTAATTAATCGAATGGTCAAGTAGACTTCTACTTTGTTCAAATTATCTTTATATCATTATATATCAGCAACATTACTCAATTGCTTCCAACCTAAGATGGGCATACCCATCGAAATGCACTTGAAAAGGCTACCCGTGGCAGCCATCTTGAAATTCAAGATGGCTACTATTTGAACCTTATCAAGATGATCCAGGTGATTCGTTGACCCAGAAAATGTGAGTGTACCCGGCTGAAATAAACTCTCCAGCTGTTTTAGTTTTTAAAATATTGGAGAAAATAGGGTTTCAGATGGCAGCCATTTTGAAATTCAAGATGGCGGTTAAAATGGGAAGTGAATAATTGCTTCCATCCATCTATTGTTAAATTGTTATGAGTTGACCACAAACAGATAGGCATATCAGTTGAAATGAACTCCGTAATTGTTTTAGTTTCTGAGATGGAGTTAAATATAAGCCTCCCATGGCGGCCATCTTGAAATTCACGATGGCTGTCATGTGAAGTCTTGACATTCGATTCAGGTGATTCGTTGGTCCCCATTATGTGGGTATAGCCACTGAAATTAACTCTCTAGCTGTTTTATTTGCTGAGATATTGGTGAAAACAGGTGCCAAATGGAGGCCATTTTGAAATTCAAGATGGCTGCCATTTTAAGACTTGATATTCGATTCAGGTGATTCGTTGGCCCCCATTATGTGGGTAATGCCACTGAAAATAACTCTCTAGCTGTTTTAGTTGCTGAGATATTGATGAAAACAGGTGCCAAATGGCGGCCATTTTGAAACTCAAGATGGCTGCCATTTTAAGACTTGATATTCGATTCAGGTGATTCGTTGGCCCCCATTATGTGGGTATAGCCACTGAAAATAACTCTCTAGCTGTTTTAGTTTCTGAGATATTGATGAAAACAGGTGCCAGATGGCGGCCATTTTGAAATTCAAGATGGCGGCCAAGAATGGGCCGTGCAAAATTGCTTCCATCAATTTTCTTGAAGAGGAAGGTCTAAACTATCTGTGTGCCAAAATTCATGCTTTTGTCCAGAAGTGCACACCCCGTGACCTAAGAGCCCCCACTACATCAAAATAAATGGAAACAAAAGTTAATAAATGTCACATAACTGCTTCAGACACACATTTCGATAGTCAGAAGAGTACAGCGTGTTTGGGATCTTAATGACCCAGGGGATCAAGTGAAACTCTGCCAAGATGCGTCTTTCACTCCTGGTCTTGCTCTCAAACATATTATATTACTCATCATCAATGCGCATGTTCAGCTGCTCATATTCAGAAGAATAAAAGAATTCATCCAGGTAACTTTGCCTCGGATCTATTCTGCTTGCTGTCAAGACAACCCGTCGTTGCTCTTGAGAATCATCACCCACCGGTGTCACAATGGAAGACTGACCTAGGTGAGCATGATCAGGGTGAATCCCGTCATCGCTTCTCGCAGTACAAACCTCACCTGGATAGCGACCATGGTGAGAAAGGTGACTATATTCATCATCTGCTGACATCGATTCCTAATTCTCCCCAGGCGCCGATGAGACGAAGCGCATGGCGTTGTAGGGGAAGTCATTCCTGGAGTCAGAAGGAGCGATGGCGCCTGAAAGATTTGGTGACCTCGCTGGCGCAACGCTACTGTCTGCGATGAACGGTACTGATGGATCTTTGTCTAAAAAGGAAGGGTAAACATGTTGTAAGCCGGTCGTCAAAAGAGTCATGATTAATATACGGGAATGTTGAGTTTCGGTATTAGAGGGTACATGTTTGGTCAAACTAAATTGTAATAACCCAAACCTGCACCATTACATTACACACTAATAGTTATAACTCCGCCATGCCCGAAATGTATAACAAATAACAAACTACTAAATGGAAAGCCTGTTAGCCTTAAAACTCAAGAGGGCCCTCTATTAAATATAATCGTTTCAACCATTTTAGATTAAACGATTGTGCATGTGATGCTACGTTAAAATAATGATTAAAATAACAAAGAGATCATTAACAACTATTTCAAAACATATTTTGTAAATGTTTTTAAAGTGTAAGCGTTTTTTTTTCTTTTTCCAACGCCTGGTTGCAAATTATTAAATTATTGTGGGGCCCCACAAATTGTTATATTTATGGATACTAAAGCCGTCTCTTAACCGATTTTGATCAAGTAAAGTTTAATTATGTCACTCAAACTGTATGCTCTTTCACATCTGACCTATATTACGTCACAAACAAAATCATTTCGTGCAGCGCCCTCTATACCAAAACTGAACTATCCCTTTCACGTCTACATTAATTTACGAGTAAATATGAATATCTCATAACCCATTGTGAAAGATATTCTTTGTCGTCGAATATTTCATTAAAAGAATTTGGAAAACATGGTGAATTTAGCATTTTAAGCAATTCCAAATATTTGCATCACAAACATGCGCACCGTACCGTTTCCGACGTTCTGTCGCGTATCCTCATAGTCACACTCGTCAGGATTCAAAGCGTAATAAAACACTGTGTCATCAGTGGGACTGTGTGGTTTGACCTTGCTTGTCCTATCTGGTTTGGCATACAAGGCCTGCAGCATATCATCATCGTCGGTATTGTAGTCTACCGAGGTGGGCTTAACGGATGATACCGGTACTTGAGGCAAAACACATTGACTACCAAGACTACAGTCATTGTTGTTGACTTCGTAGCGTTTACACTCATCTACCGTACTGTACGTGTCCTC
This sequence comes from Echinarachnius parma, assembly GCA_037951105.1. Lineage (NCBI taxonomy): Eukaryota > Metazoa > Echinodermata > Echinoidea > Clypeasteroida > Echinarachniidae > Echinarachnius > Echinarachnius parma. Next base: position 6,824 of record JBAMJV010006909.1, on the reverse strand, counting down.
GTTCTGCAGGCCTCCACCAAGTGTCTGAACATTGACTACCACTGAAGTTACATTGTCATTGACATCATCCTGAATAACCAGGGTACGATTCAAGTTTCCGGTTGCCAAGGTGTTGGTCTCACTTGTTTCATATAGCGTGCAATCATCTTCTGGTGATTGTCTAATATCCGTTATAGCAATGCTTTCGCGACAGGTCCTTGGAGGCAACTCTGGAGCCAAATGAGGAGGCGGCCACGACATGGCTGTATGAAGTCCAACGGGGTGGTTACTTCCCGAAGTGTTACCGGTAACGGGGACGACCTGACCACCTGGAAAAGATGCTATTGCTGGTTGTGCTGACAACGGTGCAATACTATTGTTGTCTAGTGTATTTGATCGCGTCAGGGTAACTGGGATATCTTGATGGTTGTTATGAAATATTTCACGTCGACTAGAAAGATAGAACCTTGAGCCAATGATACATATGATTGTTGCAGTCAAGGCCAATATTATGAACATGAACACCCCATCCTTGACCATCATGTTCGTGCTCCCGTGTCCATATTCACTGTCATTTGAATGTTGACACCTACAAAATGTATGTGAGAAGGAAGTCTGTTCTGTACCTTCCGACGGTACAAAGTAGATTTTACGTGTTCGTCATTTAGTCCTGTTACTCCGAGGAATGTGGTTGTTGGGATCGATAATGTTTTATTATTTAAAACGTTGTTATTACTTAATGTTATATTAGTTTATTGGCCATTGGTTGATTTTTTGGTCAGGTTCGACACGAGATGTATGTCACCAGGTGTGAGAGATATGTAGTACTCACCATAGTCCGAGTTATTCAGTGGAGCTTTTATATTAAAGGAGAAACATTTGAATCCACAGAGTTCAAGAATTAAATCATTATTATCATGTGTCTCTATACTGTTACACCATGCGGTGCAATGCCTCGGACTACAGCCCTGGACAGCACACGCTCCAATCACTTTATCGCCAGGTCGAATTAGTTCAACAACTACGTTGGTTGCTGGCAAGTATTGATTAGCGATGCACTGAACGCTGACAGCCGTCTCGTTTGTTTCCAGTTCATAATGTCTCGCACAGTCAAACGACACCGAAGCGCACCCCTGAATGACAGAAAACACCGACAATATTAATGCTACCACAACATCCATCATTAATCTCTTCCTCTTTGTTATCTTAATTCAGATGTTGTGTATAATGTCCATGACAGCATATCATACGTATGTATATATAATAAAGTTGTGAAAAGTTTAAACGAGAAATCGTCTGAAAAGAATAATGCATAATTGCACCGTGATAGCATGATATCCATCAACATTACTGACTCTGACTATTGGTGACACACACTGAAAGACAATACTTACGAAACTGCAAACATATATTGGCCTGGTAAGGTGTTATGGTCAAGTGCTTCTGAAATTTATGCTTTCTCCTGTATAATAATCCAGACTCTCGTTAAATATGTGATGTATTGCTTTCATTTAGGTCACCTTGAAGTATGTGTTTGCCTAATTGTAGATTTTAGTTTAGAATGTAATTTATGAGGCTTATAGGGTGGCCCAGAAATAACGAAACGGGGTACTTGCCATTATAAAGAAACATACAGACTGGGTTCACTAGATATTGTGATACCAATTTTGGTCGAGTAATTTTTGTTTTAGGGCGTCTTAAGTGACACCATGTCAGGGTCAACTTTTTGTCAATTTCTAGAAAGTCGGCGCCTGATAAATAACGAGTCTTGCCTGTCATACCATCAATGATCAATGCAAATACTTTTGTCCATGTGCATTCATGCCCTTTCGCATAGTCGACATCGGTTTTACAACTGAAGGCACATGGAAAAAGGAATTCGTATTGATCGCTAATTAGTGCTATGGCGGGCATGAATGGCTATTTATCTGGCACCGACTTTCTAGAAATTGACAAAAATTTGACCCTGACACGGTGTCACTTAAGACGCCCTAAATATAAAAAAATACTCCACCAAAATTACTGTTCTTGGTATCAAATTCCCTTTTAAAAGATTATCTATCCATTGAACATGTTCTGTACGTTTCTTCATAATGGCAAATATCCCGTTCCGTTATTTCTGTGCCACCCTGTTTATTATCGCTCTGCATAATATGAAGCATTCATAAATCTAAATTGGTTACCACTTAAAATGTGTTTTATCGTTCTCTCAAATATTTCTTAAAGACTCATGAACTTAAGTTTTAGTTTGAGTTGATTTATGGTATTGTTGATTTATTTTAAACCTAACTAAGAGAACTATGACAGCACATCAAAGTAAAAAATATGTTTACGGCCACGACGTTTATCAAAATGTATTTATTCATGAACATTACATCTAAACCGTACACAAAAAGTTACTTCACCCCTAAGCAATTGCCCATAATTTCATAACCAAGAATCGTTTCAAGATTTCGTCTTGCCAACATAATATCCATATGGTAGTAAGGAAAACAATGTATACATTTAAAAATTCGCAAAAGTATTATCATCATTACAAATTATTGAGGGTTGGAAAATTAAAAAATACACTGTTTTACAATTGAAGTTAATGCATTTTACCACATGTGCCATCAACAAATCAAAATGAATGGAATATCAAACAGCATTGTTTCATAACCATGATTAATGCATTCCGCCACATGTGTGGATTCACAACAATGTACAGGCACGCGCAATACCTTGTGACTTTTGACTTATTGTGACTTATTCAGCCATAAAGTAATGAATTATGGGCAATTGCTTAGGGGTGAAGTTACTTTTTGTGTTCGGTTTATTTTCTGACGATTTCTGCCGTACGTTGTAACAATAACATTAAGTATCAATTACCACATCTATCTTTGTGTTTAACTTGCAAAACAATTATTTTATACAAGGCCCTCTTGTGTTAGGTTGGTTTTAAAGCATTTCATAACAGAAAGATTGTGATATGTATATTTATTGCGAATCTTTAAGTGTACAGATTACGTTGTGTTTTTTTGAACTGCACTCTCAAACACCAAACTCAACATACCAAAACATACACAAAAACATGTAGTAACAAAGAAATACATAGAACTGAATACAGATACGAATTTAAATATAATTTAATTTGTTTGCAATTGTGAGTTTTGTGTAATTCATTTATTCATGTATTCATGTATTTATTTTCTCTCACAGGCCTGGGGCGATGTCCCTTTCAGCATAGCTGATTTTCAAAGGGGTCTGCAAACATAAAAATAATAATAAAATAATATACAGTGATTTATATAATAATATTTCACACTATATAAATACAAGAAGTAAGGCAATGAATTACAATGTGATTACAACAAATAAATATATAACAAACTAATGTACACAACAAACAAACAAACACTTAATTAAAACAGTTAATTGCAGATATTCAACTAGAACAACAAAAATAAATACGAGTAAAACAGTAAAGCCGATAACATAACAAAAACAAATCAAGGTAGACAAAAGAAATCAAAAACGAAACAGGACTAAGGGGATGGGTAAAATGTTCATTACGCATAAAAGTTGCAACAAACAAAATAAAGACATATACGTTTGTATATAACATAAATACTAAATATCAAACTTAATGTAAAAAGGGCAAGACAATATTTAATCTACGGTTTCAGTCGAAATGACATGAAATTCATATTTTTACCCATAAATCCTATATTCTTGATAATTAAACATTCGTTTTCACAACATATATTCTTTAGAGCATGTGGAATAATAATATGACAAACAAATTTGGAAGAGCCAGGTTCTTCCTTATGTTTTCTATTGTTTTGATAATTTCTTATGTATTTCTTTGTTTTTTTAAGCTTATGTATTTTATTGTTTTGTTTATTTTATTTCTAACTATAATTCAACAATGCTGAACCCCAAAACAAACATATAAATGTAAACAAGACCAAAAAAGCAATGATATACCTCTTTTTACGAAATCTGATAATTCCATATGTTTTGTACACAAATCACGAAATTGAGCGATTTTCGGGCTGACATGCATATACAAAAGGTCACGTGACTTCGTAACGGTATGTCCGATTTTCAAAAATTTTGTTTTGAAATATGCGCAAGACCCAACAGAAAAAAGTCACCAAGCGGCGGCGCGTCATCTAACCGCGTTTCGGAGCAATACAAAAAAAATCGCGGTGGTGGAGGGGGGGGGGGGTGGGGCATTATGGCAACCCCCCCCCCCCCCCCCCCCTCCACCCCCGGCCTTATTAGGGTTAAGGCAATCAGGTTACTTGTTGACAAGTGAAAAAAGTGATGCGGTGTATTGGTGTGATCTGATATGTCCAGAAAGTAATGTGTGAAAATTTTTATTGGATGTTATTTGGCCGAGAAATGCAAAGTAATAATAATCACTTAGGTACTCATTGCGCTTACTTTGTACACGGCTGAAAAGGTCCAGTAGATTATTAAATATGCGAAGCTTGAGGGAAACGTGAATTTGAAAAAACGAAACATGTCCCATGCTTTTATTGTTATTACAAATAAAGAAAGTTATGAGGAAAACGCTATTATTCCAATTGGATTTTAATGATTTGAACAATGTTGATAAGTCTCTTAAGAGCCATCATCACTTCCTGAAGTAACTTTTTTCACCTAGATAGCGACGGGGGTTGAATTAGTCATGATCTGTTAACATCGACGCGTCGTTTTCTTCAGACGATAATGCAATGAGGCGCATGGCGTTGCTGGAGTCGGAAGGAGTGATGGTGCCTGAGTGATCTGCCATGAGAACCCTTCCTTGCTCTTGAATGTCAGCATTTGCCGATGGAACCAAAGGAGAGCAGCTGGGGGCAGAACGGCCAGGACGAATTCCTTCATCACTTCTTGGAGCAGAAACTTCACCTGGGTAGCGACCACGTCGACCGATATGATAGTAGTCATGACATGCTAACATCGACACGTCATCCTCTCCTGGGTCCGATGCGATGAAGCGCATTAAATCGTTTGTGAAATCATGCCTGAAGTCAGAATGAGCGATACGGCCTGACTGGTCTGGCAACCTCGCTGCCGCAGCGCCTCCATCTGTGATAGATGATGATGATGATGAGTCCTCGTTTGCAATTGAAGGATAATGATGCTGAAATTCGGTCTGAAAAGAAACAGAGTTCCGAGGAATAATAATTATTTTGCACTACGACTTTTCCTAGTATAACTAATAATAACGAATTATAGTGAAGTCATGATTTGAATCCTGAAAGCTTTAACCACCACTACCTCATTTGAATAAGCCTGGGATATATATCTGATTTAAATGCAAATAGTACATGTCCCACGTCTTGTATCACTTTTCGTAGTGGCATTCGTTCATTTGTTCAATGTTAGGTTTGCCGCAACATACCTTTGAGGCAATTCCAGTGTCTGATGAAGAAGTGACATTGCCGAAGTTGTGTGAGGGCAAACCCATTGGTCACTTACCATAGAGTTACCATTGAGGGAGACTGTATTTGTACCGGGTGTGGTGGTTGAAGGGTCACGGAAGCCATGTTTAGCGCCTCGTCTGTGTTTGATTCAGACAGACGGTCAACACAGGTATTCTGGTTGTCGGTGTTTAGCCTCTTATTTCGTCTAGAAAAATAGAATATTGAGCTAATGCTGCAAATGATTGCAACAGACAAGACCAATATTCTGACGACGAACACCACAGCAATAACTGCCATTCAACTACACGTTCAGTCAATGTATAGGTCGTACATGGTGCATGTGGGAAGCCTGTCCTGTATCTTCCGACGATACAGACTTAGTGGATTTTATTTCGTTGTCTTTCAGTTGTGTTTCTCCGCGCACGGTTGTAGTCGGTGTAGGTGAGGAATCGTGGTATAAAACTGTGTTATAACTAGATGGTACATTCGTTTCTTGGGCAATAGTTGGAGTGTGTGGTCAGTTTCAACACGAACTGTTTGTGACCAGATGTGAGAGATATATAGTATTCACCATAGTCAGAGTCAAGCAGTGGAGCTTTGATATTGAAGGAGAAACATTTCAATCCACACAGTTCAAGGATAAAAAAATGGTGCATTGCCTCGGATTGCAGACCTGTGAAACACACTCTCCAATCATTTTACTATCAGGTCGATTCAAGCGAACGGTTTGTTCGCCAGTTGCTGACAAGTATTCATTAGCGATGCATTGTACGTTGACAGCCGTCTCGTTTCTTTCTAAGTCATAATGTCTCGCACAGTCAAACGACATCGAACGCACCCTCAACGACAAGGAACATTGACAATATTGCTACCACAACACCCATCCTGCATGTCATTCCTCTTTGTTATAATTTAGCTGTTTTGTCGAATGTTCAACGACAGAATATCATACGTATATATAATAATGTTGCGTAAAGTGTAAACGAGAAAATCGTCTAAAAAGAAGAATGCATCATTACACCGTGATAGCATGATATCCAACAACATTACTGACACTGACTACCGTATTGGCGACACATGCTGGAAGACACGAAACTGCAACAACTTCTGGGCCTGGTAAGGTGTTATGGTGCGTGTCCAGACTACTACCCCCTGGACAACCACCCCCGACGATTACCCCCGGACAACTACCCCCCCTAGGACAATTACCCCCCGGACAACTACACCCGGACAATTACCCCCCTAGGACAATTACCCCCAAGACAATTACCCCCCAAGACAACTACCCCCCAAGACAATTACCCCCCGAGACAATTACCCCCAAGACAATTACCCCCGAAGACAATTACCCCCCAAGACAACAACCCCCCAAGACAACTACCCCCGGACAATTACCCCCGGACAACTACCCCCCCGGACAACTACCCCCTG
>JBAMJV010006908.1:0-39197 GCA_037951105.1 Echinarachnius parma | reverse complement strand
CTTATAACAATACGTCAGAAATACAAGCATAATTATCTTAAAAACATGAAAGAAAATAACTGGAATATAAACATAATCTACAGCCTCAAATCATTTGGAAACAAAACAGAAAAATGTGGATAAATTGTCCTGCTTAACCCTAACCAGGCCGGGTTATTTTGGCTATGCTCTGGCCGGGGGGGGGGTGGATTCCACCCCCCCCCTGAGATCTCGGCCGTCGAACGCGCGGCCGCCGCAAAATTTGGCACGCAGATAGCTTGCACCATAATCTACAAGATTGCATTGTTATTTTTTTGAAAATAATCAATTTTTTATTAATTATGCAAATTTATGCATAAATCCCCTTTTTGTCTATAAATCACTAAATATGGCTTAGAATATGCTAATTTTGTGCATGAATATTCTTTATGACTTAATTAACAGGTTTTCAACATTAAAAATTGAAAACAGCCAAAAAATTCCTTATGTATTTCTTTGTTTTTGGAATTTCTTATGTATTTCATTGTTTTTTTACTTTTGTTTTTTATTGTTTTTTTTCGATGGAAAACATTATTAACCATTATTCAACAATTTTTAGCCCCAAATCAAATGATTGCAGTGATTAGAATGACAAAATAATGAAGGTTTTGTCTATTCTAGGTAAAAATCAATTTCCATAGGATTTGTATACAAATCACAAAAATTTGCGATTTTCGGGCAAACGCTCACTTACAAAAGGTCACGTGACTTTTGAACGGTGTACCCGGTCATCGCGAATTTGGTCTCAAAAGTTGCGCAAGACTTCAATAATAAAACTCATGAAGTCGCGCGGCAATACCTGCGCGCGTTGCGGAATTATCGCGAAAAAAGTCGAGGGGGGGTGGATTCCACCCCCCCCCCGGCCTGGTTAGGGTTAAGGACAAATGCAGTGGGGCATGTATGCATAGGGTAGCGCTCTACCAATCTAGAAATAGAATTATACATAATTAAACAGAACGGACCTAGTAACATTGTCCATTTTCTAAACCGTGTACAAATGAGTGTAGTGAGTAAGTGAATATCACTTTGCATTTTTGCTCATTACTCGGTCATGCAACGCCCATTTGACTTGAAATGTTCACACAATACCCCTATAGCTATGGACATATCAGATAACAATATACATTGCATCAACCATTCATTCACTTTTTGCACATGTCAACAAAGTACTAGATCACTTTAAAGGTATTTCCCGAAGTGTCCCCCGATTTTTTTTTGTGAGATAATGAAAAACTGACTGTCAAATTCGAAAGAACATACAATTTTAATGACAGAATAAACTTTATTTGATCAAAATCGGTTCAGAAACGGCTGAAATATCCATAAATATATTTTTATTCAAAATGTTTTTTCACCGGCAATCACCAGCCGATATTTAGACTTTTTTTATAAAATTCAAAAAATGCTCGAAGACTACTTTGAAAAAAATCTGATAGGTTTTTAAAAAGTCGTTGATGATATCTCTATTGAATCATTATTTTAACAAACATCAAATGCACAATTTTGTATGAAAAAGGGCTAAAACCAATGATTTTTTTAAATAGCGCCACTTGAGTTATAATGGCTCTTTTTGAATGGTAACAGGGGTTTTACTTAGTCATTTGTAATTGTGAATACTTTTCGAGCACGGTGAAATATAACTATTACTTGTTTGTAAACTAATACTCGTTGTAATTGTGTATACTTTTCGAGCATGGTGAAATTAAAACAATTACTTTGTACCGTAATGGTGCAGGCTTTGGTTACTAAAGTTAAGTTTGACCAATACTCAACTATCATTTACACTCAATATTAATTTGTTCAGAATGACAGAAAATTATCTATTTGTTAAAGCAAGCTACAACAAAATACTTATATAAAGTGCTTAGAGATGATTATCAAACATATAAGGCCCTACGTAATTCACAAACATTATTATTTTTCATCTCAAGTAAATTCCTAATCATAACTAAGAACAAGTATTGCGTCTGCCATAGGGTATAAATACCCTTGCTTATAGCATAGTATTTGCATTACCTGACGAAGTGTTGCAGCGGCGCACGAAACGTCGTGATCTTTAGATTCCTTGTTGACCACACATTGCGAGACAAACAAATATCATTAGCGAATGATTACTATTTCCGCAATGTGTAATATATTTAGCATTAAGTATAAATTTACGCCCTTTTCACAATGAATGTACCAGTTGATAACTATACTATACATGTGTGTAATTATGTGTATAATTGTTAGCTTAAAGATGAATTACAGTTTTGGGAAAGAAGCTGAATACATCTATATTGATCATTATTGTTGAATAAGTATTGAAATAGGGCTTGTGTGGTAAAATCGGAACCTAAGCATCGTTAAATACAGAAATATCGGAAGAAATCCAATATCCGCCTGTGAAATTTATAAATCCACCGCCAGTTCGGACCTGTCCACGCTGCTAGCACTGGGGGAGATATCGACAAGCTATCGTATAGCGCGACACCTCGTGTACACCTCGTGGTCGTAATACACGTAGCGAATGAGCGATTCCGAGTTGGCGAACTCTATCTGCAGCAGATCAAGTTATTATTTGCAAATATATCAATTAGGTAGGCGGTTTCTTGGCCAAATTTGGATAATCCTATATTAGTACAATTATATTCTTTCACATTATTGGTAATAGGAGCTTCCATTTCATTTTTTTGAGAGGGGGGCGTTTCCAAAACTGGCCTTTACCTTTAACCCTAACCAGGCCGGTGGGGGGGGGGGAGGCCTGGAATCTCACCCCCTCGACTTTTTGCAACGCGACTTCATGAGTTTTTTCATTGAAGTCTTGCACAACTCTTGAGACCAAATTTGTGAAGACCGGGTATACAGTTCTAAAGTCACATGACCTTTTGTAAGTGAACGTCGGCCCGTAAATCACTACATTTTGTGATTTGCATACAAATCCTATGGAAATTGAATTTTTCCTAGAATATATAAAACCTTATTTATTTTAATTCCAATGACTGCAATCATTTAATTTTGGGCTAAAAATGGTTGGATAATGGTCAATAATTCAAGTTGAAAAAACAAAGAAATACATAAATTTTGGCTGTCGCAATTTTTAATGTTAAAAACCTGTTAATTAAGTCATGCCCAAAATTAGCATATTCTGAGCAATATTTAGTGATTTACAGACAAAATGGGGATTTCTGCATAAATTATTTTCAAAAAAATAACGATGCAATCTTGAAGATTATGTTGCAAGCTGTCTGCCTGCCAAATTTTGTGGTGGCCGCGCGTTCGATGGCCGAGATCTCACGGGGGGGGGGGGGGGAAATCTACCTCCTCCCCCCCCCCCCCCCCCCAACCAGAGCACAGCCAAAGTAACGGCCTAGTTAGGGTTAAAGGGAGTGTCTGCCATTTGTAAGCCGTATAACATGAAAGCAAATGAAATGTAGTTTAAAAGCTTGCCTGAAAAATGTATGACTTGAAATCTCATTTTTGTGTAGTTTGATTGCAAGACCTAAAAATTAAAATAAAAAGCGACAGACATTATATTGCATTCAAGTCTTCACCTGTGCAAAATTTTGCTCACGATCGCTAATGGTGCATTGCAGAGCGAGCCCTAGTCCGCAAGTTGTGGTATATCACAAACAGGCATAATTAATGTATTTCTTTCATTATTGTTTTAAACGGAACTGTGTTCATCTCCACAGGCCAGTCACCACCTTTGCTGTGCGTGCAATGCACACAGATTGTGATTAAACAACAGCCCAAGCGAATCCTAAACAAAATAACTAGAGTAAGACTCATAAAACTTCTATGTAGAAATGTCGTCCATACAATACCTTTACGTCAATAACTGCAGCATTGTTGTAAAATTATGCTACATGTAAATCAATTAAACACATTTAGTGGCCGGTGTGTATTTTGAGGAAGGGATATTTCTACACACGGTTTTCGTGTTCGACCTAACATTTTATTTGGGTGTTAAAGGGTACCACCACCCAAATCTAATATTCTTATTATAGAAAGGTAACATCTTTAGTATTCCGTTCCATCAACAAGTTCACAAAAATAGGTTCTCAGAAAAAATATATATAATTAGAAAACGCATCACCATTCGAAAGCATGCGTTCATGCGGTCTGAATTGAGTAGACTACTGCGTGTGCAGCAAGCGAATCGCCCGGGATTATATTGCCTACAAACGTACGCGTGAATAGCATTGGCGCACTCGCAAACCAGGAACCAGGAAATAGTAGTGGTTCCGTAAGTGGTGGAAATTAATTGCTTTGTTTATGAATTACACAACCCTTTGTAAAATGTTGGGTATCTATTTGATATCACAAAACAGTACCAAAACATATAGTAATGTGTTGTTATTTGCCCGGTGGTCCCCTTTAAATTCATCCCCATCTATCTACTAGAAACTATTCAGACGATTTGTAAATGATGTACATTTCCTTAAGGCATAATAGGAATATTTTTTAAAAGGTGACAACGCTTTCCATTTACTGAAACTTATGGAAAACTATTAATTAAACTATTATGGAAAACATACATTTCAATAACATTCAATACATGTTAGGCCTTGATCATGTTGGTGATGGCTGTCTGTTAGGATCATTCACACCCCTGCTGTATGTAGTACATGTATACCATCTGTGGTGCTAGTGGCGACCAATCAAACCAAAGTCCACTCTGCTGCCGTTTGCTTAAGGGAGCAGGTTTATTTCATGGTTCCGAATCAGATGCAATCCATTTGAGCCATGTACTTGCGCATGCATACCCACTTCTTTATTGATGTCCTTTCTCCAAAGCATAAGTGGTGATAAACTGTGTGGTTGACACTTCATCCATCAATACCTATATAGGGCAAAATAAAGAAAATGCGCATATCAGTGGCAATAATCAATGCATAAAGATAACATGGATGGAGCTAATCTTCCAATTTGTATTTTAGGATTGACCCTGATAAGCACTGGGAAAGCTATGGTTAATACAAATTCAATCCTAAGATTCCTAAAGTGGGTGAGAAGCAAGAGATTATTTTCAACTAGCTGGATCTTCGACTGTCAAAAATAATACCTCCGCTATCACGCAGTTTTAAATCAAGCCAAAATTACCATGCACTGAATTAATACTGTAAACTCAATTTTGATGGTAATTGAGTAATTTAAGAAATCACAAATACAAACTATTTTAGCATATACATAATGAGTGATGTGACTTTAGACCTTTGACCTCAGGACCCCAAGATTGTAGCGCTACATTGGCTTCGTTATAAGCCTTGAGACATTTGACAATCTTAAAATATACACAGATACCAATATTACTGGTTATGGGTCAACTGGTTCTTATGATATTGTACTTACAAGCTATTTAAGCAGTCGCACTGGCCCGCTGGCCCGGGGCCAGTGAAATTGCACTTGGGGCCAGCAAAATGTATAAAAGTCATATTTTGGTGGCCCGATCGGGCAAGCAGATTTTCAACCCGACACTGAAAAACTGAAAAAATCTTATTTTCTTTCATGTCATGCTTCATCAAAAATCAGAGGTTTGATATTAGGAAAGAGTGATATTTTGAATAGTAAAAAGCTTACTCATGAGATACAATTTTGGGGCCAGTAAATTTTCTTTCGGGCCACGAGAATAGGGGAAGAAACTATTTCACTGGCCCGATCGGGCCACTGACTAAAAAGGTGAGTATGGAGCCCTGCAGTTAGCATAAAGCCCTGTGACCCTGAGTGACCCCATGACCCGAAAATCAATCAGATCATTGTCATCCACAATGTACAAGTTACAAATTGATACATCAACAGGTGCTCTAAGATATCACAAGACTTTTCATGGGACAAAATCTTGCAAGGTTCCCGGACACATTTGATGAAAGAGATATATCTGGCAATTATGCATAACATGTGGAGTTTATCTCACTGGGTAAACAGGGGGAATGGAATGATGATATATAAGAGGCGGCGGTTTTGTTTGTTTTCAACTCAATTCAATTCTAAAAGGGTTTATCCAAAATCATGCTCTTGCAGCCAAAGCTAAAGAACATCATCATTCACAAGGTAAAATATATCATACTGGTAAAAAATTGACATAATCAACCATTATGTGTCTTGCCTAGGCCACAGGCCTGGAGAACCTAGCCTTTAAATCTGTTCCCTACGAGTTTATTAAATTGCCATAGACTTTGTACACATCGACCCACTCGGTTCCTGTAGTTATAATTGGCCTTTCTGACATCATTGTAAAAGTTTTTGCTGATAAAATATGATGACATTCTGGGTGAAACGAGCCACTGTGTAAAACCCCAATGATGTATAGTGAGAGGATGCATTTCAGTGTTTTCACAATTATCAAGAAGAGGCCTGCAATTAAAACAAATCTTACCCTGTAATTAGGGATGTTTCACAGCCTCTTCACATTGACATGCACATCCTGATGCTAAGCTGGTCTAAGTGCTTGTCTAGTCTGTGGTTGTTCAAACAGCCTCTCGTTCAAATGCTGCACAGATATGTTACTGTAGTAAAAAATATAATAAGACATTAATACAAAATAACAAAACATACACAAAATGGCATTTTGCATTCATTTCTATAAAAAATGAGCTCTGGTGTATAACTGAGCATACACAGATGCCTTAAAGGGATAGATCCTCTTTTGCAAGCCAAAATTCAAAAGTTGCGAGGTTATTGTCTTAAAAGGAAATGTCATTTAATAGCATGCCTGAAAAAATTAGGGCTTGAAATCTCTTTTTCTTGGAGTTATAGACCTAAAACTGATTAAATTGTTGGACGACGGTATAATGGGTACATACGTATTTTCGGTAGGTGAGTAAGTTCGTACACAGATTTCACGGAGTGCCAGATCGGCATGCATGACCCCTACGTGACCTGCGCTAGCTACGTGACACGCGCATAAGTACTAATGTGTGAGCGTTTACCAAGCAAAATACCCAAACATCGCTTAAACTGACTACATAACATGTAATTATCCATATTCTTTATTTTTGAGATCTTTTTCCGTGACATACGTTAACAAATGTCGGCTTCACAATATACCTTTACGAGAATTAGTACAATACTGTTGTAATATTATGCTAAATCAGTTGAACTCCTTTATTGACCGATATATAGTTTAAATGGAGGGACGCATTCGTTTTTCATTCGTAGAATCCAAATTAGAAGGCTGTTTGATCTGATTTTTTGTTTGCGTGTTACATTGATCCCCATCCGTCAACAGAAAGCTGTTCAGACGTTTTGTAAAAGTGGACCTGTCCCTTTAAAGGGACTTAGTAACATTGTCCAAATCCTCAAAATAAAATTTTAATTCTAGGGGTTCCCTCATACCTTGTTGTATTCGTATTAAGAATAAAATCATGGGACCGATTTTGGTTTTTCAAATTTCCCTTTCGTTACAAATATATGTACGATCGAAGTATTCAGATAAGAAAAACTCCCCTGGAGTTTTGAAACCATGTACAAAGTGAGTGCAGAGATTTAGTGAATATCACTTTGCATTTTCGCTCATTACTTGGCCATGCAATGTCCATTTGACTTGAAATGTTCACACAATACCCTGTGGACATATGAGATAACAACAATATACATTGCATCAACCCTTCATCACTTTTTGCACACGTCAACAAAGTTACCAGATCCCTTTAAGATGCAAACAAAATAATTATGAGTTCTCCTACAGCACAGAAAGATAATATTATGATTTTAATTTTAAACATGATGTAATTCAGTCAGATTCTAGAAGACAACATTGTAATGGCCAATGAACATTAGTAAAACATGTACATGTACTATGAGAAGCATACATGATATACATTACAAACATAATCATGGTGGACCAAAGACAGATTAGGTGCACTTGTAACTCGTCTATCTCCGCAAATAATTAGCTTCCACATTTCTCTTCTACCATTTTGTTCGGCTTATGGTAAAAGAAGAAGAAAATAGGGTTAGAATTTCTCAATTTCTCAAATGTCATTCAAATCCTGTCAATATACCAGGGCCCAGTGCAGAAAGAGATCTATACAATCGATTGTAAGTAACCATTAATTGTAAACTTGTCAGAAAATTTGCGTGCTTCGAACAATCAGATTTGCGCATGTAGAACACATGATCGGTGTCAGGTAAAAATGCCAGAGGAAATAATGATAGGTAAAAATGGCAGTGGAAAAATGCCAGGGGAAAAAATGCCAGTGGTAAAAATGCCAGCGGTAAAAATGCCAGCGGTAAAAATGCCAGCCGGTTGTTCACACACAAAACGATTGTGATTCTATAGTCAGCTCTTGTACGAAATGATGCTCAAACCTGCGTTTCATTAACGGTTAGTCATGATTCGCTATGTACGACGTTTCGTTAGTCAGCGTTCAGACACACTATTTCCAAAAAATGTCATCGTATAGCAGGTCGAGAGCTGACTATAAGTATATAATCAGCAGCTGACTAGCTATACGATGACATTTTTGTGTGAAGACGGGGTAGGTCTACTGCTAACCTAACCAGGCGCTGTGTGGATCGTTAATTACAGTTAGTCTACTGCAAACAAGCACAGCACCTGGTTAAGTCTTTAGTTTAGGTAACGACTACGTACATTTATTTACAGAGCGCCATGCCCAGAGGCAGAGTGGCAGAGGTAAACTTGACACGGTACCATAAAAGCTAGATCGACAAATCTAGCACTTTCATGGCCTCTTTGACATTTTTAATGGCATTTTACACTGTCTGAGAAACTGACACAGTGAAAAATGCCAGTTATAATGTCAAACTCAACTACATAAACGCGTAAATACTGCAAGAATCGTCCAATCTATATAATATTACATAGTCTATAGCAGTGCTGTAGTCGAGTCCGGACTCGGACTCGCTTTTGATGGTCTCGTGACTCGGACTCGGCACTTGTGGACGCGACTACAGCACTGGTCTATAGAGAATGTAGATCAACAAATATATTGATTTCATGGCCCCTTCTATTTACTGCACTAAATAGCTGCAGTCTTTAGTTTCAGTTTGAGTTTTCAACCCACTCGGTTCCTGTAGTTATAATTGGCCTTTCTGACATCGTTGTAAAAGTTTTTGCTGATAAAATATTATGACATTCTGGGTGAAACGAGCCACTGTGTAAAACACCAAATGATGTAGTGTGAGAGGATGCATTTCAGTGTTTTCACAATTATCAAGAATAGGCCTGCAATTAAAACAAATCTTACCCTATATTTAGGGATGTTTCACAGCCTCTTCACATTGACATGCACATCCTGATGCTAAGCTGGTCTAAGTGCTTGTCTAGTCTGGTTGTTCAAACAGCCTCTCGTTCAAATGCTGCACAGATATACTGTAGTAAAACAAAATAAGAAGACATTAATCAAAAATAACAAAATATTAACAAAATGGAATTTTGCATTCATTGCTATCATAAATGAGCTGTGGTGTATAACTGAGCATACATAGGTGCCTTAAGATGCATTATGAGTTCTCCTACAGCACAGAAAGATAATTAATATTATGATTTTAACTTTACACATGATACACATTAAGGCTATGGTCACAACTCAGAGCGGCCACCGACCGATTTAGAATTTAGGCATCGCCCAACAATTTTTTGAGAAGTCGAGCAGGCTGTAGAGTCCCAGCTATGCCTGGGCGGTGCCCTGTCGATTTCCCGTCGGTCGATTTTAGGTCAAAACTGGGCAAAATCGGGGAGCTTTTCTGAGCGGCGTCCCGGCAGTAACCTACTGATGACCCACCGATTCCCGGGCGGTCTCCCACCGGCCACGGGCTAATTTTTAAGTAATGGCCGGCGGCCGGCCGGCCGGTGATCGGCGGGTGTCCCATAGGCGTACCGGCGGCGGCCCACCGGGCTCTGCCGAGAATTTCTCACGGGCGGCCGGCCAGTGATCGGCGGGGCATCTGCGGTGTCCCGTAGGTCTGCTCTCATACGAAACGATGCTTAAACCTGCCTTTCGTTAACGGTTAGTCATGATTCGCTATGTACGACGTTTCGTAAGTCAGCGTTCAGACACACTATTTCCAAAAAATGTCATCGTATAGACTATAGCAGGTCGAGAGCTGAAGGATAAGTATATAATCAGCAGCTGACAAGCTATACGATGAAATTTTTGTGTGAACACGGGGTAGGTCTACTGAGCATTAACCTAACCAGGCGCTGTGTGGATCGTTAATTACAGTTAGTCTACTGCAAACAAGCACAGCACCTGGTTTAGCCTGGCCGCGACGTCGCTCGAAATCTTGCGGGTACATTTTTGTAGATGTGCGACGAGGTAAAAAATCGCCTTTACTTACAAAATTATTTGAATTTGTTTCGCTCCGAAGTACCTTTAGTTATTGAACTTATCGGACATTTCATATAATTTGCTAAAAAAGGATAACTTACCTCAAATTGATGATTTATTACGGTAGTCCTGGTTAGAATCCGGCTTTGTCTTTGATCGCTGCAATGATGAAGTCACCTCAAAACTCGTCGGCAATGCATGCTGGGATAGGAGGTATTCGATATTCCGCTCGTAAGTGGCGATCGGTCAAAGACAAAGCCGGATTCTAACAAGGACTACCGTAATAAATCATTAATTTGAGGTCCGATAAGTTCAATAACTAAAGCCTTAAAGGTACTTCGGAGTGAAACAAATTCAAATAATTTTTTAAGTAAAGGCGATTTTTTACCTCGTCGCACATCTCCTGCAAGATTTCGAGCGACGTCGCGTCACAGCCCTGTGCTATGCACAGGGCTGATCACAGTAACTGTGATCAGCGCCGTCCTTAGGACGGCGCTGTGAAGACGAGACATTACAAAAATTGAAGAAATTTTGCGACGGGGGGTTTCAAGAGCTTTAAATCTATTATTATTATATTTTTTTAGTTCTAGACATGAATTAAACCTTCAACCTACCTTGCTTGCTATTTAATTTGTTGCAAAAGAATGATAACTTACCTCAAATTGATGATGATGATGATGATGACTGTTATTTCCTTCGTCTTTGTTCGCTGCAAGCAATGTCAGGTGACCGAAAACTCGTCGGCAATGCATAGCGCATGCGCGGGGCGATCGGTTGACTCAGGGCCTAGGGTGCATTGCCGACAAGTTTTTGATCACCTGATATTGCATGCAGCGAACAAATTCGGATACCATTTTCGTCACTTCTGTAATCTTGCCAGTTTTATAGTAAATTTCAGTATAAATAAAACGAATGGAGCATCAGACATTTTAGGATTTGGATCATTGATGTCCATGCATAACATAATTCGTAAGTATGAACAGAGATATGTTATTTAAACTTAAAGTATGTTTTTGTGTTTTTTTTTATAAGTGTGTTTGCCGTTAAAGCCTATAAAAGTGTTACCATCACGGTATACACACCTCAGTATGCCAGGCGCCGTACTACGTACGGCGCCTGGTTAGGTTATAGTTTGCTTTTTAGGTAACGACTACGTACATTTATTTACAGAGCACAATGCCCAGAGAGGCAGAGTGGCAGAGGTTTACACGGTAGTCTGTACATAAAAGCTAGATCGACAAATCTAGCACTTTCATGGCCTCTTTGACATTATTACTGGCATTTTACACTGTCGGAGAAACCGACACAGTGAAAATGCCAGTTATAATGTCAAACTCAAAGAGGCCATGATCTACATAATTTAAACGCGTAAATACTGCAACTGCAAGAATCGTCCAATCTATATTTTATATACCTAGATCAACAAATATATTGATTTATTTCATGGCCCCTTCTATTTACTGCACTAAATAGCTGCAGTCTTTAGTTTCAGTTTGAGTTCAATGTCAGCCGCTTAGCCTTAGAATATTAACTATTGAATTTGAATCTATTCTAATTCACCAAACAATTAAAAGCCGAAGGCAAAGTCAAACCGTCAAAAAAGAGGCCACGTTACCGATAGATTTGTAGATCTAAGTAACTAAGTTCTGTATTAAACAAGCATAAGGTAAAGTACGTACCAGAAGCTTTTGTCTAGGTCGTCGTGTAAGCTCTACCTCCACATCAACGTCGACATCAATGTAGATCCGGCTAAAATGTGCATGGATTCATGACATTTATCGACATGTCACCGTCGAGCACGCCGCGAGTCGATCCAGCCTACAGCATACAGCTAGCGGAGCGCAGCCGGCCGGCCCGCCCCGGGGCCCGGGGCCCGGGGCCGGGAGACACACGGCGCGCCTCCAATCCAGCTACGGTAGCTCCCGCAAAGCTAAAAAGCCAGTTTACGACATGACGAAAATAATACGGAGTTCCTAGCGCTAGCTAACCCTAGCTCGCCTAACCCTAGATTGTTCACAATTCAACGCAAGTTGGCGACATTTGCCTTTGAAATCGAGAGTCCGTCGTGATTTTTGCAAGATCAATAAGATTTTATAAACTTCATTTAAAAACAAGAAAATGCGTTTCCAGTAAAATTGAAAGCGGATTCAAATTACAATTTACTCCTGCTAACTTGGTATAACAGGGCATTTAATAAATCTATGAAATGGAGCCGTCAGAGTGTTACAGTGTTAGGGGGACATGGAGATGTCCCCCTAACGCAGTACTGTCCCCGTAGCACGGGGCTATTCCGACAGAATGGCCACGTAGCACTAGTTTTAGATAAATATATATACATATTTATAGTTATATAATACAAAACAAAATGTGACTCTCAAAACATGGTGCATTGGACTATATTATATACCATTTATATTCCCATTAACAGCATGCATGTACCATTTTCTTATAAACGAAATTGAGAGACAATTGCACATTATGAATAATATCAGCATTGTCTTAGTTAAAGATTGAAGCAAACGTGTTCTTTTTCGATAAATACTTTTCTTTAAAAGTTTTCTAAATAAAGGTAATGGATCTATATAAAGTCAAACTGTGTAATGAAATCGTATCATGATACAAACAAAAACATATTATTACACAAACATGAACGTAACATCATTATAAAACATAAACATGACATTTCTGATTTTAAAAATGTAATAAACAACCTCGAAGAACAATATAATAGTCAAGGAGGTACATGTATAAGAAGTACGTTCTTATATACCTCCTTGATAAAGTATAGAATGTTGACGCAAGACCAACTACTAAAATAATGGGCGTGGTGTTTCAGTGGTAGAGCGTCCTCCTCATAAAGGTGAGGTCTGGGTTCGAGCTTCGTCCGGGTTGTATAGCAAAAACTAGTATAACAATGGTTTTCATCCCTTCTGTAGTTAGCCAGTCACTTGGCAGTTGGCAAACAAAGAACAGAGTAAGGTAAAAAATAAAAAAAAAACAATATTTGTTTATGTCTTCATTCTAGCAGCGATTTGAATAAAACGTTTTCTTCATTCTAGTGAATCTAGCAGGGATTTGAAGAAAACGCCCAAGATATATCACTTCACCTGCTGACAAAGACCAAATTGTCCATTTCTTTCGGCTGCAGTCAACATTGAAATAAATTGGCTTTGTTTAGATTCCCTTAAAATCGTCACTAAAATACTGTATATTAACAGAAATTATGATTTCTAGCCCCCAAAATGAACAATTTGTTAATTTGTAAATGTTTTACTGTTATAAATAAATAAGAAGTAAATGACAAAACAATAAATGATAAATACAAATATGAAGTAACAGATGGTATACATAATGAATTATAAATTATAGGTAAGAAATCATATAAAAATAATTTAAAAATAACAAATAATGAATAATAAATAACAAATTCAATAACAACTTGTATGTATACACTTAGACGAATCTTCACAAGATTCTGACAGCGACCTCAAAATTATACATCATGACAAAATAAGTAATGATTAATTTCTAATAACATAGTATATTACATGGTTAAAAAAATGCATAACAAATAAATAACAAGCAATAGTAAATAGTAAAAAAACAAAAACAAATTTGCGGAGTATAATGTACATGTACATGCCAGCCTGGGAAGTGGGGTGCTGGGGGCAGGCCCATATAGCCAGGATTTTTTTCGAGGGGGATGCGTAATTTACAAAAACGGAACCGAGACCAAAGGCGGCCGAGACCGATAACACTCGTTAAGTTGTGTAAGCGAGGGGGGGGGGGGGGGGGGGGTCAACGAGACCGATCGGGGTGCCGCAGCATCCCATTTTTTGAGGAGGGCATAGCACCCCGCCAAAAATAGCAGCATTCCCACCTTTATTTGAGGGGGTGATGCAACCCCCCCCCCCCTTGCTCGCACATCTAAATCAAAAGCCTCTAGCACGGTCACCCCCCCCCCCCCCCCCCTTACTGATCCTTGGAAGATCAGGCTCAGCACCCCTACCACCAAAAATCGTTTCCAAGCCCACCCTGCATGTCTGTATAAATGCACGCAATAACGTGAATAAAAAAAGCAATCATGGCAGATAACCTGGAAAATTACTGTACGTGTCACGCGTACCCGCAGTAGGTTATTTGGTACCACTTTAAAGGGATCTAGTAACTTTGTTGACAAATGCAAAATATGATGAAGGTTTGATTTTAAAAAAAACTGCATTTCTGTGATCTAATCATGTCCACCGAGTGCTGTGTGAAAATTCCATGGTAAATAAATTTCATTATGACCGAGTGATTAATTCAGTTATTACTTATACCCAAGAACAAATATACAAGAAGACTTAGTGACAGGATTAATGCTCTTTTATCAAAACTAAACTCCTCTTTATGATGGTAAGTTTATGTGTTTTATTTTTGTTTTTGTTTTTTTTTGCACCCTGCCATCTATAAAATACTCACATGCTTTTGTTATATTTTTACTGACCTGGGTTATTTGCTTCGACATTATAAAGATGACTTATATATGTATATAATTATACTTCAAGCAAAAATTCCAGCGTTAAAGCTTCCCTTTAAGTTTTGACTCGTGCATGGATGCGTGCCTGAAAATCTCTCGTCTCCGCGGTGAGATAAGAAGATTAAATCATAAGGTTTGTGCATGGTATGAATATTTCATGTTAGATTACTCGGCGGACTGATGATTTCATAGGAACTGGTTTTTAATTTAAATTGTTTTACTTTGTATACATGAAATTTTCTGAGACATATTATTATTGTCACACATGGGGATGTAGAGGGCACTTTTTGAAATAATACGCATTGTCTTCATATTTCCAGTTTACATGAGATCAGGGTTGGGATTTTTTAAATATTTAAATCGCGTTTTTCAAAATGCATTGAATACGTTTGCGATTCAATCATGTTTGTCCCCTAGACTATACACTACATTACAACTATTGAAAGAAAGTACAGAGATGGAAACAAAATTATACTAATCATAGATTTAAAAAAACTATACTAATCATTGATATTGGGGTCCTTTTTGTATTACTTTGTATCTATTATTTTATTTTGTACCAGGGTTGTGTGATTTTATGGTTTCTTTATGAAAGTGCTTGGGTACTTGAAACCACAACAAGTTCAATGCAATTAGCTCTAAGCCCAGGGTTGGGGAAATCATGAATTCAAACAAGTATCAAAAAAAAATATTTAATTTTATTTAAATTTGTATGATTTGTTATGATTTGTATGATTGTTTTTAATCTAAGAGCGTTTTGTATTATTTGTTCAGCCTCCACACCAACCTTTTCTCTGCTGCCCCGATCGTGAAAGAAAAAGAATGTATTATTTACCCAAACAGAAAGTGTACTTGCCCTGTTACTTCTAGATGAGATTTAAATATTATAATTACAGTTTTCACACTTATATGATCGCTTTAGCTGCCATATCGGCAACCCGGCAACCAAATTAGACCATTTATGTAGTTGTACTTGCCCAACATTAATAATATTACTAGCCCTGGGCAAGTGGGCAATAGCTAGTGTCAATTACTAGGCCCTGCTTTAATTATTTTGTAGTATCTTAAGCATAACTGGAGGGCAAATATATCACAATTCATCTATTTTAAATGATTAAATAGAGAGAACATCAACAACAGACTATTTAAAAACCGCTTTTGAATTTTTTTGAAAAAGTGTAAGCATTCTTTTAATTTTTTTTTTTTAATCCTCGAATAAATTTGGGGCCCAAATTTATTACAATCGGATTAGATATATTTATTGATATTTCAGCCATTTCTGAACCGATTTTGACCAAATAAAGTTTCTTCTGCCATTAAAATTGCATGTTCTTTCAAATTCGACACTAAGGTTTTCCTTACCTCACAAACAAATTGTGTTGTGCAGCGCCCTCTCTACCCAAACTGAACTACCTCTTTAAGAAACAGTTATAATATAATCAAATTAACATGTTCAGTAGTGTTATTAATTGGATAATATTTTATTATCATGCATTATACAGATATTGACTGCCTACAGGGGCAATATAACATTTGAGATCCTCGAGGGAGTTATATTTTTGTCGAGGGACAATATATTTTTCCGAAGCGCGTAGCGCTGAGGAAAAATATAGTATTCCGGGACAAAAATATAACTCCCCAAGGGGATTGAAATGTTATATGGTTCCCGAAGGAAAAAGTCAATATCTGTTATATTATAATGACCTATATAGATACAAATCAAGATAAAATAATAGAAAAAATAAAGATTAAAGAGAATTGTGCCGATTCACCATTTTTAGTTTGCTTTCTTGATTCCAGTGGCAGTGTCAGATGTTAAGAAATCCGCAAATTTGTGGTGAAATCCAACTGTACAGTATTTCTAAACAGGAACAAGCTCAACTAAATTGATTGCAATTTCAATTTCGCGCTGCAATTGCGTGTATATGTGTGTGCGAAGCGGCGGTGTACGTAAATTACGTCATACCTCTGGATATAACGGCGTTATATTCAGAGGTATGACGTAATTTACGTCATGTTTGAAAATATAACGCTTCTCATCCTTGTAGCGATGGTCACGTGACAGCATTTTGACCAATCGCACATCAGTATCTTTATAGGTCATATAATATTATGAATTATGATTTAACTGCTTTAGTATTACCCGAGGGGTCCACAATCTACAAGCATTGCTTTTTAGTGGATCCCTCCATTTCCAAATATATTATTTACCATATATGATTCTAGTTTTCATTGTACAGCTATTTCAATTTATTTCACACATGTAAACCTTGTATTTTTTGTACAATGCTATGTATTTGAATTTGTGTTGGAAATGAAATAAACTAAACTGAAACTGAAACTGACACTGGAAAATGAATGTTTTAAAATTCATCTTCCATTACAATATAATTGATGAACAGTCTGACCAAATGATCATCTTGTATTGAAACTTTACAATTTCGAGTTGCATTCTTATGTCAAACGTACCTATAATAGTCGGTCCAGACAAGCTTTCCTTAACATCAAAATACAGTCAAACATGTGTAGTGACCATCTAGGGAAACAAGAATATAGAGGCATGCACTGTACACAGGTGACCTCATTATACAGGTTCTATAATACTAATTCTCTATGCATAGAATCATTTTCGGTGGACTCTATATGACCACTTAGACAGGCTTGAATGTACGTCGTTAATCTAAAGGGAATTAAAAATGTATGGATTCACGTTAACAACAACCATGATAATGGCATATATCAAGCTATCTAAGTTAGATTGCGAACTACTACATGGCAACATTTGCTTCAGGGCATGGTGCCTCTGCTGGTGCTCATAATTATAATTATAGTCAATTGCTATAATTCAGCGCTTTATCACATTGGCTTAAAGGGGTAGTACAGTTTTGGTAAGGCTGAACTTTAGTAACCAAAACCTGGACAGTAACAATACAAACTAATATTTATAACTCCACCATGCTCGAAAGGTATACAAAATTACAAACGACTAAGTAAAAAGCCCGTTATCATTCAAAAAGAGCCATTAAACACAAGAGGGCGCTTTCTAAAAAGGCATCGGTTTCAACCATTTTTCATACAAAATTATGCATGTGATGTTTTATTGAAATAATGATTAAATAGAGATCATCAACAACTATTTAAAAAACGCTTTTGAACATTTTTGAAAAAGTGCAAGTATTTTTTGTATTTAAAAAAAAAAAATCATCTAATTATTTGGGCCCCAAATAATTATAAGATCAGATATATTTATTGATATTTCAGCCGTTTATGGTTCGATTTTGACCAAATAAAGTTTATTCTGCCATTTAAATTGCATGTTCTCTCAAATTCTACACTCAGTTTTTCATTACCTCACAACAAAATTGTGATGTGCAGCGCCCTCTCTACCAAAACTAAACTACCCCTTTAAGCCGAGCTGCCATGACGGGACAAAGTACACATTAACCATGATTGCATAATTACGTACCCCTGTGTTAAGAGCAACAAAATGTGGATAAACCGGGGGATAAGTTGTCTCGATGAAGGACACACGCGCCGAACCCACGACCTTCGTATTGAAAGACGAAGGCCCAAACCAATATATCCCGACACTCCCAGATAACTCTGCTTATTATCCCTTATGTCCACAATCATTTTTGTGCTTTTCTTGTAATTATGGCTGTCCCAGAATTCTGCTGAGGTAATTATCCCTGATGTTAAAAAAAATTGCTTTAGAGCTATGTTACCTTGAAGATGTATAGCAGCGCCTTTTATGTTTTATGGCGAAGATAAGTAGTGATATTGGTTGGAGCCGCCATGAGGGCATGGTTACTCATGAAGTTGCTCAGCCCCCTGCTTCCGGGGGCTTCCGGTGATGTCAACACGTTTCCTGTGTGGTAATCATTACAGGAGGCCTTGATTGAAAATAATGAAGCAGTAGCTGTTATGGCGAAGGGCTATAAGCGGAATCGGTAATCTGCGACTTCAGCTTCAGCCTCGGGGATTCTTGTGTGGGCGTGGTGACACGACTGATGCTCGGGTCACTCTGTTGACCCATCTCATCCATGCTGTCTTCGTGCGACGTCGACACGACGCTTGTTATCCCTGTTTGCGTGGTCGTCTTCATCCAGCGATCCTCTTTATCATGCACCACCAGTTGGAAACCCGACGCCATTGAAGAGGCGATGGAAATCGTGTCGGGGACTCCAAGGTCGCTTAGGGGCGTCTTCGTCTCTTTCGTTGCGGAAATCTGCGAGTTTCGGCGCTTTCGCGGAGCTGTATGTGTCGGTGTGGTGAGCCAGCTGATGCTTACTTCACTGTGATCATTCACATCTCCGATGATGTCTTCAGAAGACGTGGTCACGAGGTTAGCTATCCCCATCATCCCCGTCTGCGTGGTTTTCTTCATCCAGTAGTCCGATTTCTCCTGATAAGCCGACGCTGAAGAGGCAATTGAGATCGCGTCCGGGTCTCCTCGGTCATTCACATTCAGGCGCGTTTCCATTCCTTTCGTTATCGTCTCCGTCGTCCGGACTTCACCGACGAAGACGCGATCCTTGTCGTACAAGACCGATGACGTCGCTCCTCCGATGCGGGCACGCTGAGACGTTGAGGCTCCCTGCCGTATGTAGATCGTGCGCTGGCTACCTGCTGAGCGCTCCTCGATCGTGACTCTTTCTGCGGCTTGCATTGTCGGACGGCTGAAGAATCGCCCGACGTCCCGTCGGAATCGGGAACTGGAGGCGAAGAAGATGATCGGGTTGAACATACAGGAGCTCTTGGCGAACATGGTCGGCAGGACAGAGGCCAGAGCGCTCACTCGTTGTGCGTGGGCAGCCCACAGACTCTCAACAGCGTAAGGGGTCCATACGACGATGAAACTCACCATCACCATAAAGCACATCTGAGTGTGAATTACAAAAAAGGAAACAATATAATATGTACACAAAGCATCCTTATTCCCCTTTATTAAGTGGCACATTCGTTGTGGTCTTCTCTCCGTTATTTGAATATTCGTGAACGTGGGATGGGGTGTAATAAGTTAATCTAGACTTAGATTTACATCTTTCATTCAAGTTATGAACATCTGTCTTTTTATTCTTTTCAAGTTATTTTATGTAAACAAAAATATATATATATATCAGTATATACAACCGAAAAGTGAACTAATACATACAGCCTTGGTTTCTGCCTTAAAAAATAATAATAATAATTGCAAAGAATAATCATAAATTAAAAAGGAAGAATAGTAGCGTAGCTTAATATGCAATGTTCCTCCCTTATACCCCCGTCACACCTATTACGTTCCTACTACGCTTTTAAATCCCCATCGAAAAAAAAACATTTTGCAGATCTATTCCAGTGCTTGTGATCAGCTAATTGTCCGAGAGCGTAGTAGAAGCGTAGGTCGGTTTGACGGCACCATTAGCTCCTCCAAATGAAAAAAGGCACGGGTCAAAAAACTGTCTCCGCCAGGACTCGAACCCGGGTCTACGGCTTGGAACGCCGACGCCTTCACCACTAGGCCACAGAGACTTCGTGAATGAAGACATATCCAAATTCAAGTCATTGGCGAGCAAATTTCTTGGCCCTTTGTACTCAATTGATTCATGGGGAGGGGGTTACAAACAATGCAAGCCGCCTTCACCTCAGCGGGATCACAATAGAGTGATTCAAGCGAAAAGTAAACTAATACATACAGCTTTGTTTTCTTCCTATATTTAATTAATTGCAAAGAATAATCATAAATGATTGAAAAGGAAGAATAGTAGCGTAGCGCAACGTTCCCCCCTTATCTCCTCCAAATGAAAAAAAAATGAAGAAACCAAAGCTGTATGTATTAGTGCACTTTTCGCTTGACAAGCGAAACTAAATGTACTTTTAACTAATTATATACAAATTGCTTGTTTGCCCTTAGCCCTAAAGTGCGTTACCTTGGTAACTTGATTATCAATCTTGTTGTCATTCCTGTGAGGAACTCCGAGGTTGACCACTCCAATGTCTCTTTCCTCGACTCGCACCGGATTTATACCCCGGATTCTGTTTTAAAAATAATAAACCATCAATAAGGTAAGATATACATATCCATTATGTGGTCTCTAAATCTATATTGCGCTCTAAATCCCTATCACGTGACAACTGTTCGATGAGTCAATCACCCATACTTATGTTTGTACCACCGTGAGCGAGGTTTATTATCAGATTATCATAGATATGTCTCTATGGCGATGAAACCCTTTCAATATTTAGTTAGTAGTACATATATATTTAAAAGTAAGTAACGAATTAGTAAATTGGTTCTTTGTTATTGTTATATTAAAATTAAAATTAAATGAGAATATGCATATTATGATAATCACATTTTTAATGTTAGTGCCTTTCTTTCCAAATGCATTCATAAATATTTATCATTTTGTTGTATTTTGATGTTAAATTATATTTTTATTGTGTTGTAATTTATTTATTCATGTATGTTCATATGTTCATGTACGCAAGGCATTTTAGTCTTCGGACTACAGTCTTGTTAATTTTGTTCAATAAATACCGATATATCTATCTATCTATACGCTCGTCGAAAAGACTAACACACTATTCATACTTGCATCTAGCACTGGCTCGGCACTGGCCTAGTATAAGCTGTCTACCCATTCATACTAGGCATCAACACTGGATAAGTATCGCGCAAGTATGAATGCAACACTGGCCTGGCCTAGCCTAGGATGCTTCTGGGCATGCGCAATACGACGTTGCCAGTAGCAATTAAAAATGACGTAGTACACCCCTATTGTAACGTAACAATGGCTATGCCCATATATACGGCTCTGGCTATGCCAATTGTGTGCACGAAGAGCTGCACACGTGCTGATAAACTAGAGCAAGACCGTAATGCGCATGCGCAGATTTTTGCTAGCCACTGTTCCATAACTTGCGATAACAGTGGCTTAGCCTTGTCTAGCGCATAGCATCTGCGTAATGCCAGGCCGAGCCAAGGCTGAGGCTAGACAATTCCATTCATACTTGCGCAAACAGTGCCTCGGCACTGGTTTAGGCCAGTGCCGAGTCAGTGCCCTACGCAAGTAAGTATGAATGGGGTGTAAGGATCCTATGCGCGACGCACGGCGTCGCGGAGTAGCGCTTGGCCCCTATTCAAAATTATATTTCTTTATTTCTATATATGGGCAACTCCACGAAAAATGTTACCCGAGGATGGAAAAATGAAACTCATGGGACAGCCTTGTTAACTACTGGATAGTAGGAAGGACCATATTTTGATGACTAAAGGAAAAAAGTTTGAAATTCAATGCAGAATATTTTTTTTTTTGGTCATTGAAGTTGGGACAAAAATTATATGTATTACCCCTAAAATGATGAAATTTGCATCCGTTGTTTGTGAAATAAAATGTTAAAATATGGATCACTTCAGAACAATAATTCTACTTCTAATATCTTGTTTATGTTTTGTTTTAACATCATAGAAAAGGAAATTGTGTAAAAATCTTTACTTTTTGAAAACTGTTATTGGATAAAATCTTGATTCTTACAACATTGATGTGTAATGTCCGTGACGTTTTAGATATAAAAGTTTTTGTAGAAGCAGAAGTCCTAATTCCATTTAATTTAAAATTAATTTGCAAAGCTAGAATGTGATATCATAAAGTATATCAAGAGCATTTACTACAATATTTGATGGTTTGTCCAGAATGGCGTCACGGACATTACGTTACGGCTGCGTCACGGACATTACATACACAGTGAAAAGTATAAAAAAGCAGAGCTAAACATTTTCAAGCATTATTTCCTTATGTAAATCTCTTATTTTAGCCAAGAAATAAAATAATCCCAAGTAACAGGGGGACTACTACCATGACTACCTTCCTGGTACAAGTTTTAAAAAATGGTATCGTTAATCAGATAGTAAACTTTGAGTCAGTACTCTGAACTATTTATAAAACTAAATTCCTTGCTCAATTTGAACATGCATGTCTCAATAATCAATAAAGACTTGACTATAACTTACTGGGAGGAGAAATAGATGGTTAAATCTCATATAGTATGATCAAATTGCAAAAATTATACTCTTAGTCCATGATTTTCCATGTGTTATGCACATGATGTTCACAACTTTTTTTATATTTTACATTTTTTTGCACAAAACAGCATTGTACCTCATCAAAAATGTATAATATTGTTTAAAATAGTTGAACATTTGGGTTACTGCACATTCTTTTGAAAAATTTCAAATTTTACAATAATTTTGGAAAAAATTATTGCTATTTTTAAAATAATTTTTTGCTAATTAAAAACAGAACTGAAATATAATTGTTTTCCTCAAAACTGTTTGATTACATATCAAATGTACAATTAAAAAAGTTTCATGCACAATGGAGCATTTTTTGCAGGAAATTTCCGAGTATAGAGCAAGTGGACAAAAGTGTAATGTCCGTGACGCTAAAAATGTAATGTCCGTGACGCAACGTTCTGTTGTCTAGATCACATATGCCTGGCCCGTTTCGCAAAAAACCACTTGGATTCAATTCATCATTGCCTTGTCTATAATTTAGTACATAAATCACCTTTGTGAGGTCTAAGAACTCACAGACTTTTGCAAAGATGTATATGGATGCAAAAAGTCATGTCCAAAACATGTAATGTCCGTGACGGCGCACATTTTGCAGAATTACTCAGTAACGAATTGGATAAATGTTCTGAAACTTTTTTTTAATACTTAACCAGGCTATTGATTTGTAATCAAAATAAAAGTTAGACATTAGTTACAGGTATGAATTAGTAGTGGCATTGGAAAGTCATGAAAATTCTCTGATGTGTAATGTCCGTGACGTTTTAGATATAAAAGTTTTTGTAGAAGCAGAAGTCCTAATTCCATTTAATTTAAAATTAATTTGCAAAGCTAGAATGTGATATCATAAAGTATATCAAGAGCATTTACTACAATATTTGATGGTTTGTCCAGAATGGCGTCACGGACATTACGTTACGGCTGCGTCACGGACATTACATACACAGTGAAAAGTATAAAAAAGCAGAGCTAAACATTTTCAAGCATTATTTCCTTATGTAAATCTCTTATTTTAGCCAAGAAATAAAATAATCCCAAGTAACAGGGGGACTACTACCATGACTACCTTCCTGGTACAAGTTTTAAAAAATGGTATCGTTAATCAGATAGTAAACTTTGAGTCAGTACTCTGAACTATTTATAAAACTAAATTCCTTGCTCAATTTGAACATGCATGTCTCAATAATCAATAAAGACTTGACTATAACTTACTGGGAGGAGAAATAGATGGTTAAATCTCATATAGTATGATCAAATTGCAAAAATTATACTCTTAGTCCATGATTTTCCATGTGTTATGCACATGATGTTCACAACTTTTTTTATATTTTACATTTTTTTGCACAAAACAGCATTGTACCTCATCAAAAATGTATAATATTGTTTAAAATAGTTGAACATTTGGGTTACTGCACATTCTTTTGAAAAATTTCAAATTTTACAATAATTTTGGAAAAAATTATTGCTATTTTTAAAATAATTTTTTGCTAATTAAAAACAGAACTGAAATATAATTGTTTTCCTCAAAACTGTTTGATTACATATCAAATGTACAATTAAAAAAGTTTCATGCACAATGGAGCATTTTTTGCAGGAAATTTCCGAGTATAGAGCAAGTGGACAAAAGTGTAATGTCCGTGACGCTAAAAATGTAATGTCCGTGACGCAACGTTCTGTTGTCTAGATCACATATGCCTGGCCCGTTTCGCAAAAAACCACTTGGATTCAATTCATCATTGCCTTGTCTATAATTTAGTACATAAATCACCTTTGTGAGGTCTAAGAACTCACAGACTTTTGCAAAGATGTATATGGATGCAAAAAGTCATGTCCAAAACATGTAATGTCCGTGACGGCGCACATTTTGCAGAATTACTCAGTAACGAATTGGATAAATGTTCTGAAACTTTTTTTTAATACTTAACCAGGCTATTGATTTGTAATCAAAATAAAAGTTAGACATTAGTTACAGGTATGAATTAGTAGTGGCATTGGAAAGTCATGAAAATTCTCTGATTTGTAATGTCCGTGACGCTGGAGTTGCCCATATACGGTAAAAAAACGAGTTATAGGGATAGTACAGTTTTGGTCAAACAGAATTTTAGTAATTAAAACTTGCAAATTATCATGAAAAACTAACAGTTATATTCCAATGATGCTTGAATGGTAGTAAAACATATACGCGGTTAAGTTACAGAGCTGTTTTCATTCAAAAAGCAGCCGTCAACACAAGAGGGCGCCCTCCAGACACCTCAAGTTTCAACCATTGTTTAAATCAACAAATATTAACATGATTAATATGATGTTTGTTTAAAATAACTGACCCATCCATAGAGAGATCTTCAAAAGTAATTTTAAAACCATTTTTGTAAATTTAAAAAAAATGTGTATCGTTTTGAAGAAAAAAAATGTATGGAACAAAAGTTGGTCCCCACAGTTATTCCAATCTGATATACTCATGGATATTTCACCTGTTTCTGAAATGATTTGGATCAAATAAACTTGATTCTGTCATAACAATTGTGTGCTCTTTCCAATTCTACACTCAGTTTTTCATTACCTCACAACAACAACAACAACAACAACAACAACAACAACACAAATTCTTGAAGCGCACTTTATACCAAAACTGAACCATCCCTTTAATGTGTATTTATTTGCATTAGGGTTTATCAAGACTGATCGTGGAGGTTCATAAATGTAAGTGCAACGTATTCTAAACCATTAGTTTGAAATACGGGATAACATTTTCATATTTCTTTATTTGCATAATTTACCTGTATGATCAGGGGTGGCATTCAAAGGCGAAACGTACCGTTTTGTATTCGTTGATCGTTTTCAAAAATGAAAATATTTGTTACATTATATACGCTTAAAAAAAAACACGATTTTCTCTTTCAGGTGCATCATGGCTTATGAAGCCTAGTCAGGGGTGGTACACAAACTGTTAAAACGCTGTGTAAAAATGGTTGTTGAATCTTTTTATACAACTTTAGGTGTAGCATGAATAGTTGTAGAAAGAAGGGTTGTGTAAAGCGGCCATTGTTCAAGCGCTGTTGAAAATTGTTAAATCACGTGATAGTTTCGACCGCGAAATCACCGCGACAAAACCCCTTTTGTCCCCCAGCAGACCAAGCGAACCGAGTTAGCGCAGTCAGTAGCGTGTCTTAGACCCCTGTTACACATACCTTTTAAGTGGACTGAGGCCGCCTCCTGAGGCGGCCTCAGTCCACTTCATTCATGTGTAACAGGGGTCAATTTTGAAAAGCCGGCCTGAGACCGGCCCCATTTCTGTCCACCTCTGGATGTGGTTTGAAGCCGGCCTCAGGCCGGCCTCAGTCCGGCAATCGGTATGTGAAACAGGGTAAGTGGACTGAGGCCGGCTTGAATATGCAAATGAACTTGCAGCGCGCGCGTAATGCGCTTGCAGCGCGCGCATAATGCGCTTGCAGCGCGCGCATAATGCGCTTGTAGCGCGCGTACTGCGCGCAATAAGGAAGTAGGTCGCTTAATATGCCTAATATGGGATACAAGGGCGCGCTGATGCCAACACTAAATATGGTATGAGCAGAGCCGTATATGGATATGAGGCCTGATCACCGTGAATCGTGTGAATATAATTACAGGGATCCTGCCATGTGTAACAGGGGTTTAATGGTCTCGAGGCGGCTTCAAATTGCCGGCGTGAGGCCGGCCCCGGGGCCGGCTATAAAAGCCGACGCATGTGTAACAGGGGCCTTATAACCCAAAGACCCCCGGTTCGATTCCGACCTTGCCACTTTTAAGTAGGCCCTACAATCTTTTTTGTATTTGCTATTTCAACAACAGGGTTGTTGAAATTTATTCTAAACAACAGTTGTTGAAAAAATTAAAACAACAGTTGTGTAAACTTTAAATAACTGGGGTTGTTTAATGTTATCAACAACAGTTGGATGGTTCATATGTTAAACAGCGGTTGTTGAAAATGTTCAAGAAGTTGTTGAATTTGTTTACACAGCGTTTTAACAGTGCATAAGCACAATGTATTATGTAATAAAACAAATATCATTAAATTCGGTGGAAGATTTGTATATTTCTTTCTCAGGAGCATCACGGTTTTAGTTAAGCCTGATCAAGCTAGGGTTGTTACACTAAGTAATACTTTTACTTGTGTTACTTTTAAATATTATTCATAGCTTTGGCATGTTCGGGGAAAGATAATATCACTACAATCTGATAATATTTAGCTCATTATTATTCATTGAAGCCTTAGAAGGGATCATGATTATGGAAACATAATCGGTTTTACAGCTAAATGCACATGGACAAAAGAATTCGTATTGATCGCTACTCGGTCCTATGGCGGGCATGAATGGCTATTTATCAGGAAGATTTGTATATTTCTTTCTCAGGAGCATCACGGTTTTAGTTAAGCCTGATCAAGCTAGGGTTGTTACACTAAGTAATACTTTTACTTGTGTTACTTTTAAATATTATTCATAGCTTTGGCATGTTCGGGGAAAGATAATATCACTACAATCTGATAATATTTAGCTCATTATTATTCATTGAAGCCTTAGAAGGGATCATGATTATGGAAACATAATCGGTTGTACAGCTAAATGCACATGGACAAAAGAATTCGTATTGATCGCTACTCGGTCCTATGGCGGGCATGAATGGCTATTTATCAGGCACCGACTTTCTAGAAATTGACACAAATTTGACCCTGACATGGTGTCACTTAAGACGCCCTAAATAAAAAAAATACTCGACCAAAATTACTGTTCTTGGTATCAAATTTCCTTTCAAAAGATTATCTATCAAGTGAACATATTCTGTACGTTTCTTCATAATGGCAAGTTCCCCGTTCCGTTATTTCTGGGCCACCCTGTATAGGTATCAGTCTTGTACACGAATCAGATTAGTATTGAAACTGTATAATGAACCACAAAGATACTATACGTAGATCTATAGTTGGTAAAAATCGACGGTTGGTTGGTTGGTTGGTTGGTTGGTTTAGTTAGGTTGTGATACTATATCCAAATAATACATGAAAAACAACAGACTGCTTTGTATTATAGTTTTAAAAAACCTCTTATAGTGGCACCTGTCTATAAGAAGCCACCAAAAGTGACTATCTGCAAAATAACAACAACGATATTGAATCTGCCCATAGTGGTAACCTGTCTACAAAGGGCCACTTTTCTTGTTTTTGCAGACACTACAGACGGTATTTACCGTATAATTATGAATCAACTCTCGTGTTGACACTATAATTATAGACAGGTTTGAATATATACAAGGTATTTTGAATTGAATTAATTACTTTTTGGAGATTCTGATGTAGCAGTTCATCATGATGACGATGGGCAGGATGTAGACGAAGACGACGCTTGCGACCATGTAGGAGATGTCGCTGTAGGTGCGGCCGATCCAGTTGAGGGAACAAGAGGTCCCGAAAGGCTCAAAGACGTAGCTGCTCCACCCGAAGAACGGGAATACGGTCCAGAGGATTGCGAAGATCCAGATTCCCGATATTGCTTTCAGGGTGGCACACACTGTCAATTTGGCCTCTGGGGTGAGATGGTATATAGGAAACGAGACGATACAGTAATAATAATTCAGATAAAACAACAAAGGACGGGACATGAATTTATTGTTCCTAAAGCCTGCAGTTCGTAACCTATTCTATAGTTCCAGGAATTCCAGACTCCATCTATGTGGATAAGAAAGTATAACTGAAACGAAACAACACGCCAGTGCAGATAGAAAACTAAAGTTCTTCCGTAGCTGCTCCACCCGAATAATGGGAAGACGGTCCAGAGGATTGCGGAGGTCTAAATATATTCCCGCTATTGCCTTGAGGGGTTTCACATACTGTCAGCTTCGGCTTTGGGGGATGAGACAGTATACAAGACACAAAACGATACATCAATAATAATTATTGCAGATAAAAATACCCAATTATAAATTCTTTCGAACAGAGATCGTAGATATAGAGCCCTAACTCACCCTAACCCTATACCCCACATTTTGGTATAGGGGAATGGTCGGTCGGTCGGTTGGTCGGTTGGTTGGTTGGTTGGTTGGTTGGTCGGTCGGTTGGTCGGTCGGTCGGTCGGTCGGTCGGTGGGTCGGTCGGTCGGTCGGTCGGTCGGTCGGTCGGTCGGTCGGTCGGTCGGTCGGTCGGTCGGTCGGTCGGTCGGCCGGCCGGCTGGTTGGTTGCGGGTTGGCTGGCTGGTTGGTTGGTTGGTTGGTTGGTTGGTTGGTTGGTTGGTTGGTTGGTTGGTTGGTTGGTTGGTTGGTTGGTTGGTTGGTTGGTTGGTTGGTTGGTTGGTTGGTTGGTTGGTTGGTTGGTTGGTTGGTTGGTTGGTTGGTTGGTTGGTTGGTTGGTTGGTTGGTTGGTTGGTTGGTTGGTTGGTTGGTTGGTCGGACGGTCGGTCGGTCGGTCGGTCGGTAAAAATCCGTGTATATATTCATACATCTCGGAAATGCTAAATCAAACAGTGGATCTGAACAGCTTATAGTGAGATCTTGTAATTAGTGGTCGGATCTATAACACAAAAACTCACTGAATTCAATTTTGACGATGTAGATGTATCGGTAGATGGCAATAACGACGTGCGTGGCGATAGTGCTGCAGGACAGCAAGTAGACGCAGAAAGCGTAGAACTGACAGCCGGCGTCCCCAAACAGCCATCGACCCGAGAACCCGGACGAGGCGGTCAACGGAAAGCCACAGATGCTTATGCCCAGGTCGCTGACCGCCATATTGATGAGGAGCATATTGATGGAGCGCTTCTGGAAGGTCCCATACCGACACAGGACGCAGATTACGACGGTGTTGCCGATTGTTGATATGATACCTTTAAGAGTAATTTATCATGAGAAACAAGACTTTAAGGTAGTAAAGATAATGCAATAATCTTTATAACGTAATTATTTTTTTTTATTTTTTTGATGGATGAATACTTTTGATGAACCCGGCATAGGCATACCTACCGGCATAGGAGGCAGATTATGACTATGTTACCGATTATTGTTACAGTCAAACCTGTGTATAATAGCCAACTAAGGGAAGTAAGATAAGTGATCACTGTGGACGGGTGCCCTCCGTTGACAGGTTCCATAACACTTTTTTCCTCTGCATGTAATCACTTTAAGTGGCCACTTTAGGCAGGTTGATATAGACAGGTGGATGATACGACATGTTTTTACTGTATTGTACTTTTAAGAGTTACTAAATATAGGAGACGGTCAAAGAATGCAATGGCCCGAATTCTCATCAGTGGCACAACTTGAGCTCGGCCTAAAAAGACAAAGACTACCGGTAACACTTTGCACCAGCAGACGTATTGTCTCGTTGATATGGTCCCCGGAGATATTCGAATTGTTTCCTTTCATTATCCAGTCAATCCCTTGAGTTCTGATTATAGACATCAGGACAATGGGCCCTTTGAAATTCAGTCATAGTATAACAGGTCACCAGCAATACAACGTCAAGGATGATCCAGGACGCAATTTGGCTGATGACAGACTATACTATGACTGAATTTCAAAGGGCCCATTGTCATGATGCATAAGCAGAACTCAAGGGATTGACTGGATAATGAAAGGACACCATAATAATATATCCGGGGACCATAGCAACAAGACAATAGGTCTGCTGGTGCAAAGTGTTACCGGTAGTCTTTGGCTTTTTAGGCCGGGCTCAAGTTGAGCCACTGATGAGAATTCGGGCCAATGGGTTTTCTTTTGATAGGGCATGACTTTCACTGAAGGTCATCTTTTTGTTTTCTGTAAAAGATTATAACTTTATTATGGACCCTTCATAAACTGCATGGCAATGAATGTATAAAAGCATCCATTGTAACGGAAGCCTATAAACTGATTATCATCATAACTATCATATATCGGCATGATGAATATTATCATCGTCATCATCATCATCATCATCATCATCATCATCATCATCATCATCATCATCATCATCATCATCATCATCATCATTCATCATTATCACCATTCTCATCATCATCAAAATCACAATCATCGTCAGTATAATCATCATTATAGTCATTGTCATGTCTAAACTGCTGCTATTTTGTAAACATTGCAGTGATCAATCAGCTGATTTGATCAATCTGCTAGCTAATACCCCCGTCACATCAGCTACGCTTCTACTGCGCTGCTAATCCCCATTCATAAATTTGGAAGTGCGAGGCGAAGCATTGTAGAAACGAGTAGCTAGAGTGGCCTTTTATAAAAATGTCTTTTGTTAAATAACGAATGAATGGGAGGATTAGCGCACATGCGTGAAATGATAGCCTCTCATGCATGAACATACAATGGCTCCCTGACAAAAGCTCAGATCGTGGCATTGCCACGTTCATTTTGGACACCCCCAAAATGAACGTAGTAAAAGAGTAGAGGTGACTATTGTTCAGGGCGGTATTGTCTGTGCATGCATGGGAGGTTTTCTTTTCGAGCAAGTGAGATAATCTTCCCATTCAGATCCACATTGAACAAAAGACATTTTGCAGATACATTCCAGTGATTGTGATCTGTGCGCAGTAGAAGCGTGGGTCGATGTGACGCCACCCACATCGAAGGTACGCTTGGCCCCCCAAATTAATTTAAATCATGGCTTTTATCTAATTCGATAACAGTGATTGAAATAAAAAGAGTATTTCTTTAGACAAGAAACTCAGATTTTACTTCATGTCAACATTGCATAATTTCAACTAAAACATTGCAAAAGCACCTTTACCGTGCACCCACCTACCATCACACCCTCCCATCACCCTTCCCCCTCTCGGTTATCGTTTCGCTCCCTCGGGAATCGGTCTTGTATACGTCTGGAATACAATGTTCATGTCCATGTCGTTTTGTCATAAAATAATGCTATTGATGCACTGTTTGAACTGAATATGTCACTTTGCGAATATTATTTTGGGGGTACATTTTTGTTTTTCTTCATGAATCAATCATAACCTCTTCTGGTTAAGAATCATGACGATGATGACGCACTAACGCACATTATAGTACATGTCGTCAAGTCAGAATTTCCTTTCCAGGTATGCACCAGATTGCACAGTTTCAAGTCCCAAAATGCAAAAAGCTCCCTACCGTGGGAGGGGGGACACCCCCCTCCCACCCACACCCTTCCCCCGCTCAGTCCCTTCGCTCCTTCGGGCTTGGTCGCTTCGCTCCCTCGCAATATCCGGTGGTGATGCGGATTTTGTTTAGCCCCCAAAAAAGTGTTTGCTCATTACGCCACTGACTGTTGTTACCCAGGTGGGAGATTTCTTCAAAGGGGAATTAGAATTGGGAGATATGCTAATTTATAAAGTATTTTGTTCTTATGAGTGGAGTGGACATTAATGGGCTTGGGGATGGTTAAAAGATCACTTGAATTTGAGAAGTCGAGAGGAGAAGACCTAAAACCATCATGGTCTTGAATGTCCTGATAATTTAGTAGGGTGCGTAGGGTTACATGGCAGTATAACAGCTTTGAAAATAGGCGCGGCCATAGGATTCAGCACTGTCACCAGCCACAATGTTTGTCTGGACCGGACACACATGCCTCCTCCTTGTTTCTTCAGTCAACTCCAAGTGGATAATTTGCTTCTTATTAAAGGGGACCACCAGGCAAAGAACAACACATAATTATATGCTTTGGTACCGTTTTGTGATATCAAATAGATGCCCAACATTTTGCAAAGGGTTGTGTAATTCATAAACAAAGCAATTCATTTCCCTCACCTACGGAACCACTACTATTTCCTGGTTCCATACGGGCCAAACATTTGCGAGTGCGCCAATGCTATTCACGCGTACGTTCGGAGAGAATAGAAACCCAGGCAATTCGTTCGCTCTGCACACACTTAGTCTCGTACATACAGACCCCTTAACGCATGCTTTAGAATGGTGATGCGCTTTCCAAATTTGTTTTTTCTTTTTCTGGACACATATTTTTGTAAACTTGTTGATGGAATGGAATACTAAAGATGATACCTTTCATTTATAAGGATACTATTTTTGGGTGGTGGTACCCTTTAATATTCCTGTGATATGATATAAGAAATAAAATGTTTGTTGTATTTTGTTACATGCAAAGTTAAAGTTCAAATAAGAGTTGAGAAATAAGATTCTAGCTTTTGTGAGAACTATAAACCTAAATGGAACCAGTAATAGTGAATGTTATAATTCTTTATAGAAATTGATTATGAAGGATGAAGAATGTGAGAGTATATTTTAATTTAATAATTGATGTGTCAAACAAGCGGTGTTTCAAATGTTCATATGACTGTTCTTTATTTTAAACATATAAAGAAATTGATATTCAGTATATGTTGCATCTCTTGTTTAATTACTTACTCAACATGTAAAATTATGTATTGGATTTACAGTTCTATTCTTGGTGTGAAATATGAATTGTGCCGTACTCCAGATAAATGAGTAAAAGCATAGAGCATTT
Organism: Echinarachnius parma; assembly: GCA_037951105.1. Taxonomy (NCBI): domain Eukaryota; kingdom Metazoa; phylum Echinodermata; class Echinoidea; order Clypeasteroida; family Echinarachniidae; genus Echinarachnius; species Echinarachnius parma. Next base: position 5,868 of record JBAMJV010006908.1, on the reverse strand, counting down.
GGTTTTTATGCTTCGGTCATTTATACCGATATATTTTGTAGATGGCGGTTCTCCCAGGGTTCACGCAGGGTTCTCCAAATGTTCTCCCAGGGTTCACGCAGGGTTCTCCAAAGGTTCACCCAGGGTTCACGCAGGATTCTCGCAGGGTTCACCTATAGGACTGTTCGTGGGTTTGTCGAGCTTACCGCTTTCTCCTTGGGTGCACATCGGGTTCGTCTCGCGTTGAGCGTCGTTAACGTTGTCGACATCGGCAGGGGCCGAGCAGCATCGCGCGGCGGACAGGGTCCGACAGCGCTCGTAGACTACGCAAGACAGCACGCTTCCTACGACGTCTTCGGGCTCCACGGCACCACAAGATTAGCGTAAAGTAGCGAGAAGCGATGAACTCTTTAATTTATTCTCCAATTGACAATCACGCTGTTCATATAACCAATTAAACTCTAGCTACTTACTTTAACCTATATAATTACTCTCACGAATTATGAAACTTTAATACTGAATTTGATTCCCATTCTTATGCTTAACGAAACGATGTAGCTTGAATTGATTATTTTGCATATTGTGTTCCAACTCATTATTTAATGTTACCTTGGATTTGATCCTGTGAATTTGAAGGAAATTAAACTTTATTTCCCTGAATTTAAGTGTGATGTATTATTTTGTCCGAGTTTTAGTGAATCGTTTGTTTTAGTTTAACCCACCAGACACACAAGCTAACCACATTCTTAACCGGCTGTGACAGTTATCATCATCGTTATCGGCATTAATATCACCATTGTCGTCGTCATCATCATCATCATCATCTTCATCATCATCATCATTGTCATCATCTTCGTTATCATCATCGTTATCGGCATTAATATCACCATTGTTATCGTCATCATCATCATCATTATCATTACCAACTGACATGCATGTGATTACCAATGAGTCAGATACCAGTGAACAGAGGGATCAAAATGCCCAACCCGACCAAATTAACCGTTTGAAATGTCGCCATCTGGGGACAATAGCTTATAATACATGGGTGGCCCCAAAAAACGGAACTGGGCACTAATATAGTAAGATAATAATTATGTCCATCGGATAGGGTATCTTTTCCAATGAAATACGATACCAAGAACAGTAATTTTGGTTGTGTAGTTTTTGTTTTAGGGCGCTCTGATGAGTGACACCATGTCAGGCTCCCATTTTTGTCAATTTTTACCAAGTCAGTGCCTGATAAATCGCACTTACTGCCCGTCATAGCATTGAACAACGAGCAATACGCGCGTTATTGTTCAGCTGTGTGCCGAGAGAATGGGCATGGTTGTTTGATGATATGACGGACAGTAAGTGCGATTTATCAGGCACTGACTTGGTAAAAATTGACAAAAATGGGAACCTGACATGGTGTCACTCAGAGCGCCCTAAAACAAAAACTACACGACCAGAATTACTGTTCTTGGTATCGTATTTCATTGGAAAAGATACCCTATCCGATGGACATAATTATATATTATCTTACTATGTTTTGGCAAGTGCCCCGTTCCGGTTTTTTGGGGCCACCCTGTATATTGCAACTTGTGATCATACGGTCATTATTTTGCATATTTTTATCCACAATTTGTAACCGATCGTTTGAAAACAGTAATTATTTAAAATACAAATTGTGTAACGCTACATTGTGTCAACAAAATACGACCTAGTACAGTGTATAATATACTCCGCAAAAAAAGAAACTGGACACTTGTATAAGTTGAAATATTTCATATTAATGTACGATAAAGTGTACATGATCATATATCAAATTAAAGGGAATTTAGTCCTCTACATGCAGGGTATAACTTAAAGGTGTAATCGTTCATGCATGAAATGCCATGGTCAATTAACACTAGCAAGGTCTGTTTTCAAAATAGCAAAACAATGGAGGACTGCACCATTCGACTGAAATGATAGTAAGCGTTTCACTTAAAACAAGATGAGCGGGGCAAATAAAAATTATGACATTATTCAACTTTATTGTTATGAACAAACTCTGGAAATACAAATTTGTCAATAAAACAGGGTCAGGTTATGAGAGCATTATCATACTGGTCTGTATTACAGGCATGAAGCTTGTTTATTCATGTGTCCCCCCTGCAATTTTAACCATAGTTACCTAGAGAAATGTCATGTTAAAGACTGCCAAATGTGTTGACCAAGGGTGACTTCAGGTTTTGAATATCTTGGACTACCGGTATAATTCTTGAGAAGAAATTTATACCATTTTCATGCTGAAATAAGGCACAAACTGTGGTTTTAGACTAATAAAGCTTTGCCATGGAATTCCCCATTTTGTTACTTTTGGATGAAAATAACACCTACAACGTTCACAATTTGTCTTCATGTATACTCTTTATTGAGATGAAGATAGAAAAGTCACATTTGTAATGAAAAATTATGCCATCTCATGAATATAGCGTTTTAGATTATGCTTATCAACATTTATATGGTTGAGTGGATGTTCCATTTTTGCTATTTTTGAAAACAGACCTTGGTGTGGTTAATTGACCGTGACAAGTCATGCATGAGTGATTTCATCTGGATTTCAGCGAATATTGAAGAGGGTAATTTTATCTTTAATTTGATATACAATATCATATATTTTATCGTTAATGAATACGAAATATTTCGTCTCATACAAGTGTCCAGTTATTTTTTTTGCGGAGTATACATCGAAGTTTACTTCACCGAAAATTGTTGATCTTGGTGTTGTTTTCTCAAGGGGATATCTTGGTGTCGTTTTCTCCGGTAAAACCATCGGGATCGGCTGATGGTTAGGGTTTAGGCCGATGTTCGGTTACTAAAACCTAACACATAAAGTATAATTTCATAACCGATAACTGTTTCAAGATGCCGTCGTACCACAATATTTTTAAAAGTTGTAATGTATACAAGTTGTGTGCAAATCAGAGGTGTTCATCACGTCATTCCTGAATGAGCACAACAAAATCACAAGAACTTGCGCATGCATGCCTGTATATTGTTGAATGCATTGATTATGTTTTTGAAACAATTCTGTTTTAAATTCCATCTGATTTGATTTGTTAATGGCATGCGTGGTTAAATGCATTAATTGCATTGTAAAACGTTGCAATTTTAAATTTCTCAATACTCAATAAACTGCGATGATATTACTTTCGGACTTTTGAAAAATTAAAATTTCTCTTTTAATTTTCTTTAATTTGGGCTTACTCAACCATGATGAAGTCATGGTTGCCTCTTATTTCTACACAATGTGTTCCTAACTAGCATATGCCATACAAAATCTTTAAACGATTCTTTATTGGTTATGAAATTATGAGGAGTTGTTTAGGGGGCGGTGGGGGGGGGGGGGGGGGGCTTACTTTTTGTGTTACGTTTATATAGAAATAACGACTTACCTACAATGGTGAGGTAGACGGCTGTAGCGAGGTATCCCGCGTTTGTCAGAGGAGTCATGTACTCCGGTAACAAAGCCGACTTTCTAAGAACCTCTGCGACCATGCTGGTGTCAACCAGTGGCAAAAGAAGAAGAAGAAGAAGAAGAAGAAGAAGAAGAAGAAGAGAAGGAAGAATAAGAAATCAACAAAGTAATGTTCAAGAAGAAGAACTTCCTTACATAAGTATTCAAGTTTTGATATTCGAGATGTGAAATTTGAGCTTACTATGATAAAGCCATGCACCCGGCCTTTTGGATTATAATTAGGCCTATATCAATTCTGCTTTCTTAATGTTGCACTGTACTGTAGATTTTATAAATGTATTGATTGATAAATAGTTATCACGCAAAGGAATATACAGGAGGGGGGGACAGTGTTATTATAAATTGAAGAAACAAACATTATACAGATAATTATTGAAGAAGTGGCACTCACCTTATTTGAGTTTCCTGCAATAATTTTCCAAAGGAATAAAAACAAAAATCAAATCCTCGTCCCCTCCTGTCAATGTCTTCCAGCTTCCGACAGTAAACAAAATGTATATAAATTTAACTGATAGAATAATCATAACTCATTAGATATTACTTGATTGCTCTCAAATTACTTTTTCGACACTCGAGAACGATACTGCTTATTCCAGGAATGTCTTGTCCCGCCCAGCTCTACGATGCGAAATAACAGTTTACTCATCTCCCACTTGTTACATAAATTACCATAAATGTTGGAAGCATGTTTTGAAATCGCGGTTTTTTAATTACATGTATATAATATAAGAATTTCAAAAGTACCAAAATCGAGTTTACACTTCAGCAACATGCTTGGGGGTATAAGGAGCTCGATTGTTTTGACCTTATAATTATATAACCACTCCAGCCCCTATATGGCAAGTATATGGCGCATCATGTGTTACAGGTGCATGGCATTTTCCATTTTACAGGATTGAGAGGCGTACCCCGCTGAACTGTTGATTGCGATTATACCGAAGGCAATCATTTATTACATTCAAGCAACAAGGAGAGGCGTCCTTTGAGCTATAATGGACATGATTGTACTGAACACATGGGGCCTGTTTGTATGGGATACTGTTTTGTTGCGGTTGTTGTTTTTTTACTAAAAGGAAAAACATAATATGCATCGATAACAACTTATAAAGACGAACATGGTAATGAAGAACAGGAAGGGGTGAGGGTGGGGAGAAAAGGAGAGGAGAGGAGTAGAGAGGAGTAGAGAGGAGAGGAGAGGAGAGGAGAGGAGAGGAGAGGAGAGGAGAGGAGAGGAGAGGAGAGGAGAGGAGAGGAGAGGAGAGGAGAGGAGAGGAGAGGAGAGGAGAGGAGAGGAGAGGAGAGGAGAGGAGAGGAGAGGAGAGGAGAGGAGAGGAGAGGAGAGGAGAGGAGAGGAGAGGAGAGGAGAGGAGAGGAGAGGAGAGGAGAGGGGAGGAGGGGGAGAGGAGAGGAGGAGAGAGGAGAGGAGAGGAGAGGAGAGGAGAGGAGAGGAGAGGAGAGGAGGAGAGAGGAGAGGAGAGGAGAGGAGGGGAGGGGAGGGGGAGAGGAGAGGAGAGGAGAGGAGAGGAGAGGAGAGGAGAGGAGGGGAGGGGAGGGGAGGGGAGGGGAGGGGAGGGGGAGAGGAGAGGAGAGGAGAGGAGAGGAGAGGAGAGGAGAGGAGAGGAGAGGAAAGAAGGGGAGAGGAGAGGAGAGGAGAGGAGAGGAGAGGAGAGGAGAGGAGAGGAGAGGAGAGGAGAGGAGAGGAGAGGAGAGGAGAGGAGAGGAGAGAGGAGAGGGCGGCACATACCTATAGTACCAGGTATAGGGAGTACACCCCCCCCCCCCCCCCCCCCCCCCCGGCATCTGACCTTGCACTTACAAAGGTGATTTACGTAAACACTGACATAGCAACATATTCAACAACAGTGGTTACTTATAACGCTTAATGATGACGTACATATATTCAATTCAATTCAATTTAATTCAATTCAATTCAATTCAGTTCAGTTCAATTCAATTCAATTTCAATTTCAATTTCAATTTCAATTTTCAATTTCAATTCAATTCAGTTTATTCAACACTTATCATAAAATACATCAAATGCATAAAATACAAAAATGCAACAAAAACAACAACAAAACATTTTTAAAACATTCATAAAACATTCATATGACAGTGTTAGGGGTTAGCAGAAATGAGTAGGACCCTATGGCTCCTTATATGAAAGCTCACCCCTGTAAAATTGTATAAGTATTGCATAATATGATAACTATACACAAATACAAAACAAAACTATACATTTTAAAAATTGTCACATTGCCTGCTGATAATTCTATTCAATTAAATTCAATTCAATTAAAAACTTTATTTCAGACACAACTGCACATGGCAGAGGTCCATAGAACAAACAAGTTACATGACATGGATATATATAACAAAATAAT
>JBAMJV010006907.1:0-61709 GCA_037951105.1 Echinarachnius parma | reverse complement strand
TGATTATGGATCAAATGTTTTATGCCCTAGCTTGCATTTATACACATATTTTCGATGCATATTCTCATACCATGTCATGTATACTGTTTTATGATAGTGACTGCACTCCTGTTCACATACCATGCTTGTATTACATTCTTTCATGTCCGATAACATGCCATGCTTGTAACCTTTCCTGGTCTGCTGTACACTGTATACACATGTTCTTTCACATTTTGATCATCTATTCTGTTTACGATTTTGCGATTCATTACTGTATATTTGTATCGCCCCTCATCTGTGGAATTTTTATCCACAGCTTTTGTTTCTGGTGGGGGAGTACTGTAGCAACCCATACACTCGCACTTTCACTTGTCTTGACCCCGACCTTCTTTACCTCGACCACACTTGCTGTATTTATACCACATTAAACTTTACGAAAAGGGAATTTACTTTCTCTTGTGTTTTATTGTCTGCAACCTTGCTTCCTCGTAGCTTAAATAAAAATAGTGTTACGTTGTGTGATCATGTGAACAAGCATATCAATCATTCACAATCTACACACACATACGTTAATTCTATAGACGCAGCCAAAGTATTTTGGGGTCCAGGTCCTGAATTAGTCAACGTTTTCTTATTTCCCCCTTTTTTTCCGGTTTGTACCTCTCCAACCTGTAAGATATCTAATTGTCATCATTAAAAACATGTTTTAGTCTTTTAGATCCCACCACAAAGCTCAAATTTAGCTTAAAATCAACATCTAAATACATGTTTACATTAATTTTAATATAACCAGTATTCGGCATTCTCTACAAAGATGCCCATGGCATGACTAAAAGAATGGATGTTCTTTTTAGTCTGTCGTGGACCCTTGTTGGTAGAGAATATGTGGACCCGCTATACCAAAACCTGGCACTTGTCGGTAATTCGTGTTTTGAAGAAATGGGCATTTTAAGTTCACACAATGTGTGTAAAAGACCTATGATTTGTAAAATTGAAACAATAATATCTTCACCAATTATTGACTAATTAGTTAGAACAAAAGATCAAATGAAAGCTTGTGATGACGCTCTTTGTAATGGTTATGAAAATCTACATTTTTATTTTTACCGACAAGGCGCCAGGTTTTGCTATAGCCGGTCACATATATGCTCAGTATTCTCCATAGGTATATTGGGGACCAGTCCTAAACAGGGAAAGAGTTCCTTTTGCACCCCCCCCCCCCCCCCCTCCCATCAAAATTGTGTTATTCAGCCTAACCCCAACCCCAACCCCAACCCCAACCCTAACCCTAACCCCAACCCTAACCCTAACCCTAGGTTTTATATACCATATTATTATTATTAGTTATAAAAACTTGTATCATCCTATTAAGTCATACCCATTTTTGTTTTCAATTTCATGAGGGCGGGGGGGGGGTGGGGGGGGGGGTGCAAAAGGAACTATTGCCCTAACAGGTATACAGTATATCTGTCACTTCCCTTTTGTATATTGACAAGGAGGGTGAATACAGGGAAAATGATGGAAAAAAATGATGAGGGGGTGGAACGAAAGAGAAGGTAGAAAGAGAGAAAGAGAAGAATAAAAGAATAGAAAGGCATACAAGAATGAGGAAGAGAGAGAGCAAGGAGAGATGTGTAGGGGGAGAAAGAAGAGAAAATGTTTACAGAAGAGCTTAAAGGGGTAGTTTAGTTTTGGTAAGGCTTGAACTTAAGTAGCCAAAACCTGCAAAGAAACATTATAAAATAATAGTTATAACTCCACCATGCTCGAAAGGTATATAAAATTACAAACGACTAAGTTAAAATGCTGTTATCATTCAAAACGAGCCATTAAAACACAAGAGGGCGCTTTTTAAAAAGGCATTGGTTTCAACCATTTTTCATACAAAATTATGCATGTAATTTTGTATTGGTATAATGATTGAATAGAGAGATCATCAACAACTATTTAAAAAACGCTTTTGAAAATTTTTGAAAAAGTGCAAGCATTTATTAATTTTTTTCTAAAATCATCTTATTATTTGGGCCCCAAATAATTATAAGATCAGATATATTTTACATATTTCAGCTGTTTCTGGGTCGATTTTGGCAAATAAAATTTATTCTGCCATTAAAATTGCATGTTCCTCTCAAATTCGACACTCAGTTTTTCATTACCTCACAAAAAAATTGTGATGTGGCAGCGCCCTCTCTACCCAAACTAAAATACCCCTTTAACAAACAAGAACAAAACACTTTACTTTTTCAGAGTGCATTGATTTTTCAATCATTCATGTATAATGTATAAATAATTTTTCATATATGGCACAGCGGGGGCAGACTTTTTTGTTTCATGTCATATTTAAAAATAGTATCTAGGTTGTTGCCTTTATGTTTAATTTTGAATTAAGAATGAAGCATGGGATCAAGTCTTGGTGGGGCAATATGTTTTTGTTTTTTGTTTCTGGCTAAGGGAAATCAGTGGTGCAAGAGTGGGGGGGGGGGGGGCATGGGAGCCAATGGCCCCCCTCCAACAAAATAAATAAATAAAACTCCATAAAACATAAGGGTACAATCCTTTACAAAATAGAGAAATACATAGTGTGCCCCCCCCCCCCCATAACTTGTGTGCCCCCAATCATTCCGAGCCTGCCAGACCACTGAGGGGAATCAGATTCCAAGGTAAAGCCTGAGAGTCTATGGTTTGCATACTTTAAATTAAGAATGTACCTGGGAGAAAGGTGGGCATGAATAATGCCCAAAGCCAAGTGGATTTTGAGCGATTTGCAGCATGTTTTTCTAAGTGTGGGACTGTGCTGACTGTCATGGTCTCACATCATGAATGATGAAGCAGGAGCTGTGTTGTTTTCAACATTTTATGGCATACCATCTAGTTGGAACAAGCTCGAGAAAACAAAATGATTATAAAAACAAAATGAAGAAATAATTAGGAGATTTTAGCTCTTTTTTGGAAAAGTATAGCTCTTGATTTGATAATACAGTAGTTTCCCTTTAATTGGATAAGCTTTTGCAAGGTATATTTTACCAGGTGTACCGATCATTAAGTTGAGAACATTTCCTGAAGAAACATCTTTTTTTATAGTCCAATCCTACCCCTTTCAACTGGAAAACCCCTTTAAACGTCACCTATAATAATCCCTTGCCTACGGGAACCGAGTCAGCTATGTACAAAGTCCGCAGGGATCTCGAAGGCAGCAGGTTAAGGAGAGACCACGGTTCAAAATAAGTCACACCCCTTTATTTGGGGGGAAAATCTCATCTATCTTTGAATATATTTGTTGAGGTGGTCTACCTTTTTTTGTGAGAAATCTGTCATACATGTAGTATTCCCCAAGTTGGATTTGAACACCAAACATGAATGAATATTTAATGTCTTTGTCCATGAAAGATGCAGCACCATTTGACGACATTTCACATCAATAATTTGGGTGACCATCTTTCAACAGATCTCTTGTGATTTCTCAGGTGAAAAAAAACAAAAAACAAGATATGATATCAAGATTTCCGGAAGAAATTTGTTCAAAATACTATAAATATTTGAATGCCTTTTTTTTAAGGTTGCCTACCCATTCTGTTTGATATTCTCCATGTTGATATACAGTTGAATATTATATTTCTTTGTCCTGAAAAGGCGCTTCATTATTTCAAGACATTTGACATCAATATTTGTGACCGGCTATTGCAAAACAAAATAAAAATGTAGATTTTCATACCATTACAAAGGCATTATCACAAGTTTGCATTTGATCCTTTGTTCTAACTAATTGGTCAATATTTGGCGAAGATATGATTGTTTCAATTTTACAATCATAGGTCTTTTACACATTGTGTGAACTTAAAATGCCCATTTCTTCAAAACATGATTTACCGACAAATGCCGGGTTTTGATATAGCCGGTCACATTTTATATTGGTAGACCTACTGTAGACCTACGTGGATTGGCTTAGTTTTCCCAGTTAAAAATACATTTTGTTTAAACATGCAAAAAATTGCCTTTTTTCCCCCTGGAATAATCTGTCAATCTAGTAATGCATTTTTTAGGTGGCCTACCTTTATTGAGAGTTGACGTTCTATTGTGACGTTGGTAATACAAATTATGCATTTCTTTGAAGTGTTAACACAACTTTACTAATTAGAGAGAGATCATGTTTTCTCCAAAGTATCCTTAATATTCATGATTTCACTGATTTTTGTCATGTGAACATTGTATCAGTGGCATAGCTCTAATTTGCATCTAAAAACCAAATAACAGTATTGGGAAAGTTACCAAAAGTATCTTTATTTGCCAAACTAATTGATCAGTATTGTTGAAGTAGTATTAAAAAAGGGCTTGTGTGGAAATATCTGAACCTTAGTATCATTAAATGCAGAAAAATCAGTTAAAACCTAAATGCATGCCGCTGACATTGGGCCTAAATTCACCTAAAGTCCCACCACACTACGCCACTTGTCAATTCTGTTTATGGAATTTGTTGGATAGTAGAGTTGTTCATGTTGTCTATTAAGATTTGTGACATACGGTCCAGCTCTTGGATTCTAAACAAAAATTGAAAAAAGAAAGAAATACATAGCATGTGCCCCCACCCACCACTTATTATCAAGCCCCTACCCCCCCCCCCCCCCCCCCCAAGTCAGTCAGACCACACTATGTCACTTTCTGTTTTGGGAATTTGTTCAGACGGATAGTAGAGTTCTATTCCATGTTGTCTATTATGGTTTGTGACATGAGGACCAGCTCTTGAATTCTGAAAAAAGAGAAACACATAGAATGTGCCACCACCCTACCTCTAATTATCATGCTATCATGCCCCCCCCCCCCCCCCCCCCCATAATTCGCACCACACTATGCCACTTGTCACTTTCTGTTTTTGGAATTTGTTCAGTCACTTTCTGTTTTTGGAATTTGTTCAGACGGATAGTAGAGTTCTATTTCATGTTGTCTATTATGGTTTGTGACATGAGAACCAGCTCTTGAGCAGAATCACGAGTAGGGTAATATGGACAGCATGTTTTCTTTACTGGAGTCTGCCTACTTCATTTCTAGTATTTCCCTCTTAAGGAGTGGTCACATTGGACACGACTCCCCACGACTAGACCCACGAATGCAGTACGCATTGGTACAAATCTATGGCAAGCCGTTTTAACATCTATTCCTATTTCTTGATATCAATAATTGAATTATTGATATCAGTTTATTTCTTGATATTAAGTATTATCAATACAGAAAAGTATTTCTTGATATCAAGAAATAGGAATAAATGTTAAAAACGGCTTGCCATAGATTAGTACCAATGCGTACTGCATTCGTGGGTCTAGTCGTGGGGAGCCGTGTCCAATGTGACCACTCCTTTACAGAAGCTGAGTGTAGTATATATGTGTACCCTTGCATGCTGTCATCTAGCCAGCCATTCTGTTTTTAGTTTATCATGACATCAATGTCACCCTTATAATGTGATAATGGAGCACAAAACATTTTCCCCTTATTTGGTGTTAGCCATGCCATTTTTAGTGTACTTACCAATCAATAACGGGTCTATTTTTAGTGTACAAATCCACTTCACATGAAAATAGACTAAGAACAATGGGTTTTCTCTCCAATTTTGTTGTAGCCGTTCTATTTCAGTATACAATTAAACGCCCTATTGAGATGTGAATGAGTGTTGATTGATTTTACCCGTTTTTATTCTCATGCCCTCGTTCTTATTTTGTTGATGATCTAACACTCCCTGGTTGAGAGCCAAGTGCAATAGATTTAAACCCTCGTACATGTATATTTTCATCAAGCTGATCTATATTTAGAGTGTGATTTCACGCCTTTGAAGTCTTACGCTTTCTCCTTAAACATCACGACACGATGCGATAGATTTCCCTCGTGTCCTTGTATCCGTCAAGAGCCCTTCCGCTTTCGTAATTCAGTCTGGAGCTCCATCCAGCCTTTTGGTTGTTTCAGCCTTCAGGCAATGATGACAGTGTGGTATGGGATGGACTCTTAAAGCAGAGAGTCAGAACGTAAATTGAACTTGAAAATAATTGGCTTCGGGGCATACATACAACCTCTGTGGAATTATTTACCAAGAAATCATCCCGCATACCTGTTTTAATTTTTTTAATTATATATTTACCTTCTTTAAATATGACATGCCATTTTATTGATGTACAAGGCTGCTTGTACAGGGCAATTACATACTTTGTCGGTTGAGAAAGAAAAGGATGTTTTTCACTTTTAGTCAATAAAGAGAGTATGGTATGGATTGGACTCTTAAAGGGACTTAGTAACATTGTCCAAATCCTCAAAATCCAATTGTAATTCTAGTGGTTCCCTCATACCTTGTTTTATTCGTATTAAAAATAAAAGCATGGGACAGGTTTCGGTTTTTCAAATTTCCATTTTGTTCAAAAGATATTTACGATTGAAGTGTTCGGATATGAAATTATCTACGGGACCTTTTCAGCCATGTACAAAGTAAGTGCAATGAGTAAGTAAATATCACTTTGCATTTTCACTCATTTCTCGGCCAAATAACATCCAATTAACTTGAAATTTTCACACATTACTTTCTGGACATATCGGATCACACCAATACACATTTTAGTATACCAGCATCACTTTTTGCACTTTTCAACAAGTTACTAGATCCCTTTAAAGCAGGGAGTCACCTAGTAAATTGAACTTGAGAATCCTTGGCTTTGGGGCATACATACAATCTCTCGGGGAATTATTAACCAAGAATTCATCCGGCGTTCATGTTTTCATTTTTGTTTATGGCAATGTGACATGCCATTTGTTTATACAAAGCTATTACATATCATACTTTGTCGGTTGAGAAAGAGAAGGACATTTTCACCTTTGGTACTGCGGAAATAATCATGCTTAAGATTTTGGAGCCTTGTAGAACCAATCTCTCTCTTACAGTTGATAAATATTCCCCAAATTAGAAATAATAATAAAAAATTAATTAAAAAAATGGCGTCACATAAAGAAGGCTACGACCTACAAGACAGTATGCAGAACAAAAAAATGGATTTAACGCCCTTCTGACTCTCATCCGATTACTGGTACTTAATCTAGGGGTTTTACCTATATGGGTGCGTTGTACTAAGAAGAGTACTATATTACACCTCAAGACGTGTACATGCAATTCCTTAATTGATTAGAATCGAGAACCATTAGCTTGAGGCATTGATGTCAGGATGGTACTTAAAGGACTCTTAAAAACCTAGAATATGCGTTTAGAACTTTAAAACATGGAAGACTTGGCCAAAAAGTTGCCCTTTCGAACTAAATACAGCTATGACCTATCAAATTTATTGGAAACATTCCACTTGTATATATTTCTGCAACTATAATGTTAGTAGTCAAGAGATTCATTGGGTTCATTATTTGAATGTAGACCCTGTCACTTTAATCCTACACTTTTTACAGGGAACCAACACCCCAAAATAATATTCTCATAAATTAAAGGAAATAATTTGGTAATCCATTCCACCAAGAAGATCAGAAAAATAGGTTTCCAGACAACTTATCACCATGTGTTCATGGGTCTGCAGTAAAAAGTTTGGTCTAGGGCGTACGCGTCTTCCATGGTTTCATTGTCTCCAAACGTAAGTGTGTATAGAATTGGTGCACTCACAAACATCTGGCGTTTACAGAACCAAAGGCCCTGTTGGTTCCGTAAGTTTTGGTAAAGAATTACATCGTTTATGAATAACACAACTCTTTGCAAAGTGTTGGACATCTATTTTATATCAGATGATGGTATTGCGTGGTGGTCCCCTTTAACTAAACTAATATTAATCAGAGATAAAGGGTAGAAGGCTCTGACATACATGCACATTTGAGAGAGTTGGAATTGTTTTTCTTTTCAGTTTATGATGTTATTTTTAAACTAAATTCTATCAATGTCAGTAAATTGTTCCAAGCAAACATTGACATAAGCACCCATTTTTCAAATTCGTCGAATCATAACATATTTGGTATCAAATTAAAGCTTAAAGATTAAACTATTCAGAAATGCATTTTGTTCAAAAATTTTTTTTGAGTAAACTATTATTTCATAGGAATTAATTAGCATAAATTAATTTTCAATTATTTTCACAAAATATACTTGTAAATATTAAGCTTAAAAGAGCTGCAAAAATAGGTTTTCATAAAAAAAAATGTCAGTGTTGGTAAGAACATTACTTCAGTTTATCAGATAAATATCAATTTCGGCATTTTCGCTCTTTGTTCTGCTTCAGTGAATGTTTCATTTATAGTCATCTATATGTCACGCTGTTACCCTAAAAACAGGTATTTTTAATATTTCTGGAAAAATATGAATGGGAATGAAATTATTTTTTGTTTCTTCTTCATTCGCCCATAGGGCTATATTATGGATGCTAAATAGCAGCATTATCTTTTACCACTAATTAATCTAAACAATATCAATTTGGTCACGCTGTTACTTTTAGGGTAACAGCGTGACGCAACCTACTTTTTTTTTGCAATCTCAAGAATCGTTGGATGGATTCTGTTCAAACTTTGTACAAGACATGTATTCAAAGGTATGGATTATCTGATACATTTTGAGGCCATGAGGTCAAAGGTCAAAGGTCACAGCTAATTAATATGCAAAAAATATATTATTCTCAAGATATTTCAAGAATCCTTGAAGGATGACATGATAATTAATACTGGTATGCGTTCAGTGAAGTAGACGACCTGATTATAGAATTTGGTCATGGGGTCAAAGGTCAACAGGTCAAATTATTGTAGTTTATTTTTTATCTCACAAAAAAATGCCAGAATTAATGGTAGAAAGAGTACTGTAGATAAAAGAAATTTCTATGAAAATGTTTGGAGCACAGGTCAAAGGTCACTCGGATAATTACCAATTCAAACACAAAAACTTACTGACATTGAAATCATGTTACATGAAACAAATCACTTGTAGATATGCACTGTGCCGACATAAAATTAAACATTTGTATGCTAATTTGAGAAATAAGGTCAAAGGTCAGATGTCAAAGGTCTAATATTTTATTGTTGCAATTAAGTTTGTATTTTGGTTTTGATATTTGATGGTTCCTCAAACTAAATTCTGAAAAAGATAAGAATTTCAGTTATGTCCAAAAACATTTTTGATCAATAGAGGGCGCTAGGCTGCAAATTTGTGTCATGCGAACCATCATTTCTGAGCATCTTGGTTATATCACCCATTCATCTAGTTCTGTATAGATTCTGGATGACTACATCAAAATTATATAATCTTATTCATCTCATCAATATCTCCCATATATATAACATGTACAATTCAGAGGTCACGCTGTTACCGTCACGCTGTTACCGTGCACAGATACGTTTATGATATCATATTTACTATGAACATTGGATTTTTTCTACATTTTTATTTGGATGTTCTAGCTTGATGTCTAGTACAAAGAATCAATGTGACAAAATTGCAAAATGTTCCTGTAGTTCACAGAGTTTGCTTAGTTTCTTACCATGTAAGAAACCCATGTCTTTTTGCCGTCACGCTGTTACCGCAGATATTGATATTCATAATTCATAATTTAGTGGGAATTTTGATTTTCTTTCCTATTGTAAATAATTGGTAGGATAGTGGTAACAGATGCATATCAAAATTTGGTTCTGGACATTTTTATTTTGTGAGTTATTTAGACTTTCATTGTGAGAAACACCCTCCGACCGTCACGCTGTTACCTTGGAATTGCCCTATATTTATCATGGCCTCAATAACATTTTATAGATATTTTTATGAAGTACTCTCTTGGCTTCTCTGAATGATATTATGATTAACTTCAGGCTTTGCGACATTAAATTTAAAATGTTTAGAATTACAACGTGTATATTTTCCCCTTGAAACTTCTGAAAGTAATTTTATTTTCCACAAAATATTGTAAACCACAGAGTTTGTTATTTTGTTCTTTCGATGTAAGTCATGTTACAGCAAAATGTTCCTTTCGAGGAAAACAAATTTCAATTTAGGATTATTGAATAAAGTGGCGTAATAAATATGACGTCAGCATCCCAGCCAGGCTTATTAGAAGAAGATTGCATTAGTGTCACGTACGGTTCATTCAATGTCTGTCACATGTTTGTAAATAACAATGCGCATTCTGAAAATTGGAAGTTCGTAAATTTGATTGCTCATCAATCTGTCCAATTTCCAGGTGGCATCCAAGAGCAAACAAAAAAAGAAAAGAAAAGAAAAGAAAAGAAAAGGTTGTTCCAAATAAGAACGATAGAAGTAAAGAGAGAATCAAGAGTGGAAATAAAAATGGTAAAGTATTTGTTACACTTGTGTGTCATTAGACGGGGCATCTGGAGGTTAGTGCGATCAGACAAAGTTCATTCATTCTTTGGTTTCTGTATTTCACTGCACTCACTAAGCTATATTTGGCACTGGAGTACGTACATTTGTGAAACTTATTGACTCGCATTAACGGCTGATTTCTTCTCAGTTGTATTTTTAGACTCCCAAGAAAATGCTGCAAAGTAAATTATATGGGTCCTTCAATGCAAGTCTATTTTGACAGATCCTTCCACGTTTTTCATGCATACTTTTCATGTTTGGTTTTTTCCTCGATGAAGAGCAAATAAGCGAGAACATTGGCATTGTTGACCATCTTCTTTAGATAACTATCACAAGTTATAGTTAGCTAGTTATACAGACATCATATTTCTTTATTTTAGTTTCTTATCTACTTTTTATGAAGCTGTTCTCATAGTCTCTTATAGTAACATTTATACAGGGCACTAGCACTTGCCCTATTGCCAAGGACAAGTAAAAATTGATGTCAGACAAGTAACATTTCATAAATGGTCTAGTTTGATTGCCCCATCGGGCAACTTAAATTTTTGTTCAACTACGAAAGAAAGATGTAATTCCTTACAAGAGAATTTCATGTAGAAGTATTAGGGCAAGTAAAATTGAACATTTATTATTCTACTTGCCCAAATGGACCATTGTAGCAAAAAATTAGTGTGGAGGCTTAATGTATGCATATGACATGGGTTTCTGTTAAGTTTGTGGTTCTATATTTAAATCAAATGAAGTCCATTCATTATGTGGTTTCTATATTATAATAAGTTGAAGTCCATTCATTATGTGGTTTCTATATTATAATAAGTTGAAGTCCATTCATTATGTGGTTTCTATATATAAATCAATTGAAGTCCATACATTACATGGTTTCTATATTTAAATCAAATTGAAGTCGATACATTACATGGTTTCTATATTTAAATCAAATTGAAGTTCATTCATTACATGGTTTCTATATTTAAATGAAATGAAGTCCATACATTACATGGTTTCTATATTTAAATCAAATTGAAGTCCATACATTACGTGGTGTCTATATTTAAATCAGTTGAAGTCCATACATTACATGGTTTCTATATTTAAATCAGTTGAAGTCCATACATAACATGGTTTCTATATTTAAATCAAATTGAAGTCCATACTTTACATAGTTTCTATATTTAAATGAAATGAAGTCAATACTTTACATGGTTTCTATATTTAAATAAGTTGGAAGTTCATTCATTGTGTGATTTCTATATTTTAATTAAATGAAGTTCATACATTACATCTGGTTTCTATATTTAAATGAAATGAAGTCCATACATTACATCTGGTTTCCATATTTAAATAAGTTGGAAATTCATTCATTATGTGATTTCTATATTTTAATTAAATGAAGTTCATACATTACATGGTTTCTATATTTAAATCAAATGAAGTTAATTCATTATGTGGTTTTTTGTATGTCAACCCCTCAGCGGATCTATGTTTGGATCTATGTTTGGTGGTGAGTGCGCACATGTTCCCCATTGACTCACCCCGACGCCCGATTTCATCGTGGTCCTATATTTAGACTTGTCAGAAATCACTGCGGTGAAAAGTGATGCGAACCTCTCATCCCACCCCAGTCATTTTGCCGAATCCTATTAATATTAGGCTTTCCGTGCGCATCCTCTTCATCAAGCCTCCATGCCAATTTTTAAAATTTATTTGCCCATTTGGGCAAGTGAAATCATGATTTTTAAAATTTTACTTGCCCGAACATAAAATTTACTTGCCTGAAAATAGTAGTGTGGAAAAAAGGAAAAATTAGTTATGTTTAAGATGTTGAAGACGGGGGGGGGGGGGGGGGGGGGGGGAAGAGAGTACAGACACTGCTCAGTTAATGTTGTAATATCTGACTGTTCCTAGTTTGATGTTCACTTTTTTCCCTTCTTTTTCAAGGAATTTGAGGCCTAGTCAATAGTGATATTTCCTGTGTGTTTGCCCCTCGCCCTTTTAATTTGAGGCCGTTCAATCTATAAAAAGGCACACTTACGTCACTCTTCCAAAGAACATACCGCACATGATATTGATTCTAATGTCTCTCGGAACAGTTGGCAAAACATACAAGACCATTGATCTGGTTAAAAAAAGAGGATTAATGTGAAGTACCACTTTTTATTGTATTGCAGTTACTTTTAAGGCCACTTAAACCTGATAAACAACTTATTTGTTAAGTACTTTGAGGTCTGTAACCTTATTAAGGCCTGCAAAACGTTTGCATACTCAATGCAGTGAAATACATTTAAAGGGATCTAGTTATTATTATTAGTAACATTGTCCAAATCCTCAAAACTTACTTGGAACTTAAGAGGTTATCTCATACAGTGTTGTATTCGTATGAACAATAGAAGCATGGGACATGTTTCGGTTTTTCAAATTTCCTTTTTTGTTAAAATAAGATATTTAGGTTTGAAGTGTTCTGATTTGTAACTATCCACTGGGTAAACGTGTACAAAGTCTGTGCAATAAGTTAGTGAATATCAATTTGCATTTTTGCTCATTACTCGGCCATATAACATCCATTTAACGTAACATTTTCACACATTACTCAGTGGACATATCAGATAACAACAAAACAGATTGTATCAACCATTCATCACTTTTTACACATGTCAACAAATAACTAGATCCCTTTAAGGCTTCAGTATACAATGCTTTGTTTTCAGGCACATCAGATTTGAGTGAAATTTACCAGAACTACCAGAACAGGAAATTCCACACACTTACAAAAACAACAAATATGGTAACTAAGAACAACAAGGACAAGGTGAAATTTACAACCTAAGATGAAGATGAAAAATAACTACATCAAATGTTCAAGCTGAACAAGTTTGAGGAATTTTTACAAGGAGACATTAACAAGGACAAGGGTACAAGGAACAATGGAATTTTTACAAGGCAAGATAAAGGAAAACAAACACTTAGCTATTTTCCAACAAGAAACATGTGAAATTAAAAAGAACAACAAATGCAATAACAGTGTAAGAGAGAACCACTGGTGTAGCAGGGTGGGACTGATTTTTTAAAAAATTTTTTTGGGGGGGGGGGGGGGGGGAGGGGGAGGGGCACAAATTATTATTATAATTATATTCTTTTTTTTCTTCTTTGTATTAAAAAAAAAAAGTTTTTGCCAACCCCCATACAGCCCCTATGCCGTTAAAGAGACAAAGACTAAAGCAAAGTTTGGTGAAGATCAAATACATAGTAGTTTACTATCTTCATTAGATGACAAACATTATTTTTTTCCACTAATTTATAATAATATATTAGCTACTAGTATTTGAGTACAAATAATTTAAAACATTCCTGGATAAAAGCCACATCAACACCAGTGAGGTAAAACACAGGAAAACAACAATCAATCAATAAGAATAAACAGGCAATGAAGTAACATAAACAATTTTGGCAGTATAATCACAAACACATCAATGGAAATGCACCCGTCCAAGAAATGAACCCGTGATTCTTGACGTCACCGCATACTTCCAATTGCGGCTAGCTGATTTAGAGTTTTGTTTTCTTTTTGGTTACGGAGAAGAAAGGATAGATAGACAGACCGAGACAGGTTTCCGCTTGCGACGGATAGCTAATGAGATCAAACGTAGCAGGGATCTGAGTGGGGGTTTTCCAATAACAATCCCGTCTTCCTAGTGAAATTCACCTTGGCATGACCCATGTATGGAGAGCTGCCAACTCTCACTGATTCCTAAAAAAAAACAATTACAGATCTTTCTACATCCTGACAAGCATATTTGAAAATCTCGCTGATTAAGGACAGATTGTTTCAAATTGTGGTGCATGTATTTCGTAACTGTCTTCCTGATTGCTGTTTAAAAACTTTCTGAATAAGACATGATAATATTGGCACTTCTCTGTTGGTGTGTTTGGCATGTCTATCAGGGTGAGTGTCTGTTTGTGTGTGTGATTTTTCTTCATCTTTTGTATATATGTGTAAATACATTATATGTCATTTACTTTTCATACTGCTGTAAATGTTTGTATGTACGTGTATGTGTATGTGTATGTTTATGTGTCAGGAAAGATTTCCGCCTTCAATAAACAAGCTAACCCGATCAGGCTCGGTAGCGGGCAGATATCCAATATCACCTGTACTTTATAATTTGCGATGTTGTATGATCTTATTCACCTAAGCTTCCTTCACAAGGAAATGTCGCCTATTGAACTGTTGACATGCCATGATAAAGTAGGGCACGCGCTTGTGATGTTATTTTTGTGCGCGTGTGTTTGTGTGATGACGTAGATTTCTGGGACGACTCCAGAGATGTTTCAGGCCAGGGTCCATGCAGAATGTGTGCCATACATACCAAAGTATTTTCATCCTCGAGGTTTCTTTATTCTAGCTAGCAAAACTAATGTAGAGTGGCGAGGTGTGGGTTTCCAAAACATTGACATTGTCTCAAGTTTCTTAGCTATGTATACCGTGACCCATTGACACAGCTAAACTTGTTTTATATATCGTTATTTAAATTTAGTTTGTGTCAACAGTATATACATGTTTGTATGTTTTTATATTTGTATGTGTTTGTATGCATGTATGTATGTGTATGTCTGCAAGTGCATGTGCGTGTGCATGTATGTATGTGTGTGCATGTGTGGGTGCATGTGTGTATGTGTGTTTGCATATGTGTATGTGCGTTTGATTGTTTGTATCAGTATGTGTGTGTATGCCTTTGTGCATTAAATATTCAAAAGTTTGTTTGGGTGATTGAGTACATATCTGTACACGTATATACATTGTATGTGTGCCTATATATAGCATTTCCTCGTGATGATATTTGTCTAGATGATACTTCCGTTGCCCTCAGGCACGCCCGCCATTCAACCGGCAGGAGGTCTCCAATTGATACATTTTCGTCTACCTTACTAGTTACGTCAGCATGTGTGTGCATGTGTGGGTGCATGTGTGGGTGCATGTGTGTATGTGTGTTTGCGTATGTGTATGTGCGTTCGATTGTTTGTATCAGTATGTGTGTGTATGCCTTTGTGCATTAAATATTCAAAAGTTTGTTTGGGTGATTGAGTACATATCTGTACACGTATATACATTGTATGTGTGCCTATATATAGCATTTCCTCTAATCTAATTAACTGAAGACGTCGTGATGATATTTGTCTAGATGATACTTCCGTTGCCCTCAGGCACGCCCGCCATTCAACCGGCAGGAGGTCTCCAATTGATACATTTTCGTCTACCTTACTAGTTACGTCAGCGACTGGCGATGTTTTCACCCAAGAGGAAGTCACCCATGTGCTTTACACTTTCGGATCTCGTTATCAATTATCTTTTTTTGTAGACTTGTCTTTAGGTTTATTTTTTAAATTCAAAATTGGAAAAAGAACTGATCTCCTAAAATTACACAGGCTGTGGTATTGGAAGAATGTGTATTATACATTTCTAACAAAAATGCACTAGTCTTGAATGGGTTAATGATTTTTACTGAAGACACTCTGAACATATTTGTCTAGATGATACTTCCGCTGCTCTTACGCTCGCCCGCCATTCAAGCGGCAGGAGGTCTCGATCGATACATTTTCGTCTACCTTACTACGTCAGCGACTCAGCGATGTTTACAACCAAAAGGAAATCACCCATGTGCTTTACACTTTTCAGATCTCGTTATCGATTATCTTCATAGACTCTTGTCTGTCATGCCTTTAAACCCGAGGTTAATTGTTGTATTTGGAGTATTTGCAAGAAAGAGTTTGGTCCTGGGTTATTCATTGGGGGCACACTCTTTTTTGTATTTCTTTATAAGTTTTTTAGAAATATTTTTTGTCAACCCCCTAACGCCCCTGTGCCACTTGAGAGAACAAAGACTAAAGGAAAGTGTGGCGAGGATCAAATACATATGATGACACACGCAGTACCCCGGGGTACCGTTGTACCCCGGTATCCTGCGTTGTGTAGCGCCATCTTGCGTCCAACCGTACCGCAGCTATTGCGTTGTGCATGCAGTGCAGCGCGCGATTGTATGCACGCTATACCCACAGTACAGCCCTAAAAATTAAATAAATAATTAAACAAAATGGCGGATTTTCGTCTGGTACCCCGGGGTACCGTTTATGTCATCATATAGATGTTTTACCATCTTCATTAGATGACAAACGCCTTTCTTTGATTTTTTACCAATTAATAATGTAGGTTTTCCCGTCAATTTTAACACTTTTTCATTCAATTTTATACATGTTTACTTCAATTTTGTCCCAAGAAGCCAAGAATGTGCCAATGCCAACTTCAATTTTGTCTATTGTCAACCAATTTCACAAAAAGTCCATTCAATTTAGTTATTTGTCACACATGATGTCATGATTGGGTTAATGATTTTACTGACGACACTCTGAACATATTTGTCTAGATGATACTTCCGTTGCCCTTACGCTTGCCCTTCATTCAAGCGGCAGGAAATCGTAGATTGATACATTTTCTTCTACCTTACTACGTCAGCGACTCGGCGATGTTTTCACCTAATAGGTAATCACCCATGTGCTTTACACTTTTGGATCTCTTTATCAATTAATTATCTTTTTCATGGAATCTTGTATGTCATGCCTTCAAACCTTAGTTTTAATTTTTGTAAATTTGTTTTGTTGAGTATTTGCAAGAAAGAGTTCAGTACTTATCCAAAAATTATTGGTCTGTGCTGTTATAAAAAATGTGTATTATACCTAAATTCAATAGTCTAAAATGGCTTTATTCTTTGACTGAAGGCAGCCTGATCACATTTGTGGAGATAATACTTCCGTTGCCCTGCAACGGGCTAGCCATTCTAACGCTTGGAGGTCTCAGATTGATGATACAATCATCTATGTCTACCTTACTACGTCAGTAATCTTTACACTTAAGAGGAACTCACCCATGCACTTTGTGTTTTGGTTCTATCAAATTCAGTTTGTGAGGTAATTTTCTGTGTATTTATTAAATCAATAGTATAAAAATATATCTTTGTGAGTACATATTCTGTGTATTTATTTCTATTTATACACCACCACTTCTTCCCTGTATTTTCCTACCCTCATTTATCTTAACCCTTTACCAACCCTCCCCTACATCCCCATTAGTTTTCCCTTACTAAACCTGTTGTTACCCATTCACCCATCGTAGTTACCTAAAATGCACTTTTGTTTCAGTTATTTTTGTACTTATCTACCCCTCCTTTGCATTGTCATGTGCTCTGTCTGATTCATTAAGTATTTTCAGGACCAGTCCAGAATGAGTTACCACCAAAACAACTAGACCATTTCAGAAACAAATTAGCTGTAGATGTGAAAAGGGTATAATGCTACCTGGAGGGTTGCTGGCTCATTGGAAATCCTTGGAAGGATTGGGCAGGATTGCAAAACAAAAGTTGAAAATCTATCGGGTTGTTATGGCGATATTCCAAGGGAAAAAACACCCACCTGTGTCGTGACTGGAATAACTAAAAGGGGAGATATAAAAAGCTGCGGTAATCCAGACAAATGACCTGTTTTGATATTTGAACTGAGTTGAAGATCTTTTGGGTTGTGCTGGAAATATACCATGCAGTAAGTTGGAAGAAATGAAATGGTATATAAAGCAAAATGTTGATATATCTGTGCTGCAGACAGCAGAAAATAGAAAATAAAAACAAGATAATCCTGAAGAAGGACATCCAGGAAAGGATAATTCCTTACATCGTGGCATATCAATTATGCAAAATTAGCATATATCTATTATGCACAATTTCTGGAGTGAGATACTGAATGTAGGAGAAAAAAACCCAGATTTTTCTCTTATGTTACAACAAGGATTTCTTGTAGGGTTGCTGTTAATTTAGGTGTTTGGCTGTTTGTGCATAAATGAGTATGAGGAGCAATATTGTGACAAGAATCAAACCCTTTTAATTAGAAGTATTTTTATTCCATTCAGCATATCTCTGTGGATTCTATTTCGATTAGCATCGGTCATCTCATATGGCAGTCTATAACCATGCTTTTAAAGGGATAGTTGAGTTTTGGTAAAGAAGTACAGTTTTGGTAAAACTGAATTTTAGTGAGATCTTTTGGGTTGTGTTGGAAATATACCATGCAAGATGTTGGAAAAAATTAAATGGTAAATATTGGTATAAGCAAAATGTTGATATATCTGTGCTGCAGACAGCAGAAATTAAAAACAAGATAATCCTGAAGAAGGACATCCAGGAAAGGATAATTCCTTACATCATGGCATATCAATTATGCAAAATTAGCATATATCTATTATGCACAATTTCTGGAGTGAGATACTGAATGTAGGAGAAAAAAACCCAGATTTTTCTCTTATGTTACAACAAGGATTTCTTGTAGGGTTGCTGTTAATTTAGGTGTTTGGCTGTTTGTGCATAAATGAGTATGAGGAGCAATATTGTGGCAAGAATCAAACCCTTTTAATTAGGCGTATTTTGTATTTCATTCAGCATATCTCTGTGGATTCTATTTCGATTTGCATCAAACATCTCAAGTATAGCAGACTATAACCATGCTGTTAAACCTCTTTCTATAAAGAAATATGCATAATTATTTTATTTTTATATCACAGTTTGGCTGATACCAAATAAAAGTTTGTATACATTGTCGGTGCTAAAATATTGTTTGTGATCCATCAGAGAGTTGTGCTTACATAGAAAAAAAAGATTAGTTTGGAACACCATCAGAGAAGTGATCATATTGTGCTAAAGTGTGTGGGACTAAACCACAGTTTGTAGCACAGTAAAGTAAGTATTACTGTTGCATATACCGTATTTGCTGGTGTATTAACCGCACCTTTTTTCAAAAAAACAAAAAACAAAAGGGGGTGCGGTTAATACACGACCGTATTAACCACACTTTTTTTTTTTTTTTTTTTTTTTTTTTTTTAGGGGTGCGGTTAATACACCGGAGCGGTTAATACACCGACAAATACGGTAACTATATCTATTAGATTCTTTCGATTTTCTTTTTCTAACCTAAAAATTTGATGTTTGCAAGGAAGAAGGTGAAGGAGAGGAATCATTAATGAGTGAAAATCTCACCACAAATGGTAGAGCCACAAAAAGTTATTATAACAATGTAGTGTTGTTGATTTCGGGAGTTTTTACTACCCGGGACTCGTGATAATTTTTCGGGTGAGTCCCGGGTACCCGAAATTTACCCATTTGTTGATTACACGATTGGCTTGTCACGCCAGCTGGGAAATCATGTTAATTCAAGTGACCAAAATTGAGCGCATTTATGTCACTTGAATGAACATGATAACTCTTGCGTTCAATGAGGGGACTTGCTTTTTTTTCGGGAAATCGAGTATCGATTTTTGCGCCCGGGACTCGACATTTTTCGGCGGGACCCGGGTACCCGGGACTCATCAACAGCACTATAACAATGTGAACTTTGTTGAGCATTGTGTATGTTGGCAATTGGCATCAATCGTGACTTCATTCCTGAGCTGCTGCTATTGTTATTTGTCATGCAAATTATTATTTTTTTTTTTTTTTATTTTTATTAAAAAGCAATTCTCTGAGGTTGAACATGTCAAAATATTTATCCCATCAATGTACCTTTTATATTTGAATGAAAACAAAAGGAAAGTAATTTGTAGAAATTAAAATGAGGAATAAGTAATTTTCATGTACAAATTATATGACGAGTCACTCATGAATGATGTTACAATTGGCGACAATTTTGAAAGGATTCCTTATTTCTGCATGATGTTCAATCAGACAATATCCTCATGTTTTTCATCCAATCCAAATTAAATGTTCGCCCATTATTGTCCTCATTCTTCTTTAACTGTTAGATAATGACTGAATCTGGCCTTGTATTCCCTGTTAAATATTTATATCTACATGTATATCTATATATATCATACTTTCCCATTTGTGTTATTTTGTGTGCTATTAGTTTTCTGTAAGAACAAGAACGCAAAGATTGAAGTACCAGTGATTGATGTTGGAATTTCCATCATTAAGCAGCAATGACGCGGTCTACTAAACTGCATTTTCCCCTAATGATCTTTTAATGGTCCAAATGAATGAATAAAGAGTTCTGTAATAGACCTAAACACCAGTGGTCCTTTTATCATTGGATGCCCGATTAAGGGTCTTTGCAGTTATTGCTTCTTAGCAGTGTGTCTCGCCATGGAATGGTGTGTTTTGGTAATCTACTTTATATATTTGACTATGTGTTAAAGGCAGAACAACAAACGTTTTAAATAGATCCAGTAATATAACTCAATTACACCAGTTGAAAAACAACGTCATAAAACTTGGTAATAAAAGGACTTTCTAAAAGAGATTGGTAACAACACACTTTGATTTGTGCCTGTAATTGCTGAGTTTAGTTCTAGGAATTAGGTTTAGTTGATTTTCAGTCTGTATACAATTGTGTGTTCTTACCTGAAAGAAATACTACTACAGCAGTGAGAACTCATTGCCTACCATATATTTGTCATTCACTATATTTGGATACATGGCACATTAAAGGGGAATTAACCCTTATCCTTTTGACTTACTGGATGTGATGAGAGCATAACTACGATCATTGCTAGTCACTTATTTCCTCACGAATATTCCTGATTACAACAATAATCAATATTTTATGGACCACTGTCGTCTGCTTTCAATGCCCATAGGAGGCGGCCATTTCTTCAACTACTCGCGGTGAAATGACGTGGCAGGCGGAGAACACAATAGCATTATCGTAACCCGCTATTGTGTTCTCCGCCTGACACGTCATTTCACCGCGAGAAGTTGAAGAAATGGCCGCCCCCTGTAGGCATTGAAAGCAGACGACAGTGGGCCATAAAATATTGATTATTTTCATTATTGGGAATATTCATGAGGAAATAAGTGACTAGAAATGACAAGAGCTATGCTCTCATCACATCCAGTAAGTCAAAAGGATAAGGGTTAATTCCCCTTTAAGTTTTCCGGCAGCTAATGGATTAAATCTAGGTCAGTGAGAACTCTTGCCTACCATATATTTGTCATTTCTTTATTTGGATACATGGCCCACTTGGTTTTCCAGCAACTAATGGGTTAAATCAATGTCAGTGATGACACATG
This sequence comes from Echinarachnius parma, assembly GCA_037951105.1. NCBI lineage: Eukaryota > Metazoa > Echinodermata > Echinoidea > Clypeasteroida > Echinarachniidae > Echinarachnius > Echinarachnius parma. The sequence continues at coordinate 40,316 of JBAMJV010006907.1, read as the reverse complement.
CTTGTTAGCGACCAGCTACGAGTTGTAAAGTTATGTGACCTGATTGGTTTAGACTTTATTTCCCAAATATTTAGATATGAATGCTTGTTTATATGCCCTGCATTTCTTAAGGGTGGTAACGATCTGTACAAGGCATATGTATGTGCCCTCCTCCCTATTGCCTATGAGTGTATTCCACAAATATTTATAGAAAATTTGTTCACTGTGCATCCATTTCTTGGGAATTGTCATCGCTCTGCAATGCAGCGCCATGAGTCATGTGACCATTAAAGGTCCATTTAGGGGTTTATCTTGATGAGAAATGTGAGGCAGTTGAATAATTTCAAATTTCAGAATTGATTTTATTTCCAGTATATTTTCCAGTATCAGAGATACTTAGTAATATATTTTTCTCAAATTAGTCCAAAAGAGATGCTGTAATGCAATAAATGATATTGAATCATATTTTAGACCTTCCTGAAAAAGCATTATTAAAACGTTGATTTCTAACAAATGAAATTTCAACAATGCATGGTCATTCTCAAGTTAAGTTTTCTTTCTCTTCCTTAAAATAAATTTTGCAGGGCTAGGACTAATTGATGTGAAATTTACCCTACTAACACATTTTGGGGCAATTTCAAATATCGTCTAAATCTTTAAGATGCCCGCACTGTCAAGTTTACATCCAGTCAGTGAGTTATGGAGATTGTTGGAATGCCAAGAATCAGCAAACGAAAGCGGGGAAATACCAGGAAACAGATTCCAAGACCAATCAGCATTTCAAGAATGCAATTACACCAGGCATTGCCACCAATTTAGTCTTTTTGTTGGTAGTTGGCCAATTCTAGTAAATTTCTGGTTCAATCAGTCCATTTTGTTTTATCACATTTTTAAAGGTTCATTAAACTTTCTTGGAAGTTTACAATCGTCACTCTCGGTCAGAAAGCTATAATGTTAGTGAGAAAGAGCGTTACGTCGATATTCTGCTAAATTGAGTTAAGCATACCATCTTGTTAGATGCAGCTATATGATAATAAATTTTTAGATAATTTCCTCTCAGTCAAAAGCTATTATAGCGACAGGTGAGTGGGAGAAAGGCTTTAAGTCCATATTTGGCTAAATTGAGTTATGCATACCATCATGTGGGTTGGAGCCATCGCTGCGTCATACCTTATTTTCAGATAATTATCATTTCTGCTTTTGGGCATATTTATCAAACATGAAAGAGAGCTAACTTGGGTTGTCTACAAGGCTCCCGACATGACTATCTCTGAACTACAAATATTGACTTGAATATATAGCGCCCTTCTCATTTGTACAGGCTCCATGATGTGAGATTTCAAATGGGGAATTGAAACTATCTATTCAGAGTGCCAAAAAAGGGGTTTATCACGATTATCAGTGCAGTTGCTGCAACCTCTGACGTACACTCCCCAGCTGACATTAGCGTGGCGAGAAACTAGTTTTCAGAGCAGGTGTACTTGTCACCTCCGGCTCACATCACACCAGTGCTGAGCTTCATGGTGCGAAGTTTTCTGTGCCAGTGGCATAGTTACGGGGGCTTGTGCCCCCACCCCCCCCCCCCCCCCCAAAAAAAAACAAAACAAAACAACAACAACAACATAAGGGGAACATTTTTCAGAAAGTCCATTCAACTCAGTCATTTGTCACGCATTTTCGTTGATTACAATTCAAATTTGTTGGTCACAGTTGCTGAACACATCTGTGACTGACGAATTTGAATTGTACTGGACGATAACAAATAACTAAATTGAATGGACTTTTTGTGAAATAGGTCGACAATAGACGAAATTGAAGTCGGCATTGGCACAATCTCTGATTCTGGGGACGAAATTGAAGTGAAAACTTATAAAATTGAATGAAAAAAAAGTGTGAAAATGGACGGGAAAACCTATTTAAAACAATTGTATAAATACTGGGCATAATTATAGCTCTGCACCTGGCAATGGCAGCTGTGTGAGAGGGGGTGTACTGTATAGATTCTTTAGTTTGCTAATGCTTCTATAATTAGACTTGTTTAGGGTTGGGTCAGTCACTTAAAAATAGGTTCTACATCCTTGAAAAACATGTGCTTCATTTTTTTTCTTTCCTGTAGACATTTGTTGAAATGTGAACATCTGCTCCGATTTGGTTGAGAAAATCTGTGAAGTTCATAATTTAGCCATTAATGACGGAAACACTTTCTGTGTGCTAGTTAAATAGTAGTCTAATTCTATTATTTTAGTCCCTTTTCCATAAATGTGACTGTCACCATATTTTGAAATGGCAGGAAGCTGATTTTCTCTTTTGTTTGTTAAAAAAAAAGAGAAATGATATAATGAAAAGTTTGCATGGAAATTAAAGCGGTTTTATGATAGGGATATATAGTAGCCCAACAGATTAAATGAGTCAGATGAATTATAGAGTAGATGTTAAACCCACAGACAACGATCTGAAATAGGGTATATCATCCATTCTCCATAGACCTCAACCCGAGTATTTTCAGGACCAGCCCTGAATGGGTTCAATGATTTATAATAGAAGAAACATCTTCTGCTATTTTCAGACTACCTTTAACTCAGTGTAACAGTAGTGAAATACTTTTAATTGAAAACTCGCCTTTTTCAATATTATGGAATTACAGCGCTTTTGAATATTTTAGATGGAAAATGCGCTATATATATGCATTATTATATTATATAATATTCTTTAAAAAATATGAAAAACAGGAAAAAAGTGATGTACAGTTTAATGAAGAATGGATCACCTTTTTCAATAATATGGACTTACAGCGCTTTTTAACATTTTAGATGGAAAATGCGCTATTTAAATGCATTATTATATTATATGATATTCTGACAAATATGCGAAAACAAACAGGAAATGTGTGATGTAACAAACAGTTTAATGAAGAATGTAAACCATAAGGCAATGCTCGAAATTAACTTTTTTTGCTGGTGGCCCGGTCGGGCCAGTAAAATTAGTATTTTTCCAATTTTGGTGGCCCGAAACCAAAATCTACTGGCCCGAAAAAAAATAGGGAAAAACAAAAGTAAAATTAATACAATAACCATATTCATAGTTTCAGGGTACTGGGCAATGTTCAGCCTTCATTTGTTATTCCAATGCTCGAAATTATCTTCTTTTTTTTCTGGTGGCCCGAAAAAAAAATTTACAATTACAAACAAAGAAAAAAGAAAAACATCATGAGTCATGACTACTCGGTCATTAATTGTGAAATTATGGAAGTTATGTGTTAAAATTACCACCATCATTAAAGAAATCCATCAGTGAATAAACAAAACCTAACCTAGAATCGAGCAGTCATCAACTGATGAAACTAAGCCCTTTTCCATGTACGATTTTGTTATTTTATAGTCCATAAAATCACCAACACAAAAAAGCACACATGGGACTGAGCATAGCTAAGATAAATTGGCAAATCAAGAAATGAAATCACTTAAATCTTTGTTATTTTAAAACCTTAAATAGTTCGAAGTAGCCACAAGTCTCTACCTTGTAAACATGATTCCTTCTAATACCTTCAAAAAATGAATAATGATCCGAAAGATGAAATTATTCCTCTTTATTGATGGTATCGCGGACTTTATCGCAAAACACACTGCACTTTGCAATATGAATGAATGTGAAAAGCTAGACATGTGTTTTGATAGGTCTTAGCATGCATGTGCACACTCCCTCTGTGGATTGGTTGATCTATGTTTATATTCTACATGTTGCAAAGGCTTCCAGGAGGTGTGTGTGAAATTAAGAAAACAGCATAAGCATGCTTTTGCTTTTAGTGATTACACACCTCTGGAAGTTGTTTAAGTTTACCATGATTTATCATGCAAGAAGTAGATAATTCAAGGGAGAGTGTTCATATGAGGAAATAGCACATATTTGTAGGCATAAATAAGGATTCATTCAACTAGCGCAAGTGCACTTGCGACTTTTTATGTCCCTCCTTTTCATTTCTTGCAAATATTTCAATCACAATTAAAGTGTTTTTAAGAGGTGTCAAACTTGCGATTTATATTCCTTGATGTTGTCTTCTTATGGTTTAAACATTTGGTGTCCCGATCGGGCCACCAAACTTTGGCATTTTCATGTTTTTACTGGCCCGACCGCAACTTTTACTGGCCCCGGGCCGTCGGGCCTACGCCAATTTCGAGCGTTGCATAAGGCATAGGATTTGTTATAATGAATAATGATAGGAAATATCTATATAAAAATGCAAAAACAAACAGGAAATGTGTGATGTAACAGACGGTTTAATGAAGAATGAACTATAAGAATGAAGAATGAACTATAAGGCATAGGATTTGTTATAATGAATAATGATAGGAAATATCTATTTTAAAATGGTAAACAGGAAACGTCTAATCCTTCAACCACGCTTGTAACAGCTGTGATATATTTGTTCCAATTCACACACACGTACAATTGGAGATATATATTTGTACTTTCACTACTCCTTTGTTGAGAAAGATAATCAATATTTCAGCAATATGCACCTTGTTTTTCTTTGACATCATCACACATGTATGACATCATAATGATATAGCACGTCAACACTTGAAGTAGTTCCGTTTATTTTATTCTCATTTTCCATTTGTCTGATCCTTCACCCATGCTTGGTAACAGCTGACACATTTGTGCCAATTCACACACACACACACACGTACAATTGGAGATATATTTGTAATTTCACTAATCCTTTGTTGAGATAGATAATCGATATTACATCAATATGCACCCTGTTATTCTTTAACATCATCATATATACATGTATGACATCATAATTACATTGCACGTCAGCACTCGTAGTACATTAGTTCCGTTTATTTTATTCTCATTTTCCAATTGTCCTATTGTCCTTTGCCGGAAGTATAAAATATTCTTCCTTCATAGCGTAACTATTCATATGCATAAAAGCTGCATCCCAGAGAGTTTTTAACCACCAATATTTTGGAAAAAAAGGGCTCTCATATTCTGGTAAAATATCCCATGTTTGGGGCAACAATTTATAATATTAGACATTACAAAAAAATCTTCTTGTTTTGGCTATTTAAGCACATTTCCATGCAAAATCAAAGAATGTGAGGCAAGCATATTCAAATGATGAGAAGGCTGAGATTCAGTCTAAAATTCCCTAACCTTTATAGGGTTATATATGTTTTAAAATGGATTTGATTTGTTATTTCTTTTGAAACAATTTTTATTTCTGATTTATGTTATTTCAGAATTTTTCTGTAAGGATGTCTCTTTATTCTTTCATGCATTGAGCAAATCGAAGAGTATTTAGCATTTGAAAAAGGGTAAATTGTTTTGATGTAACATAATCCATTTCAGGATAACTACCTACCCCTTTATCACAAATGCATTCATCCCTAGCCTGGCTAGAAAAACTGCTGGAAAAGAAACAAAAAATAAAAAATTACTGAACCCTACACACCACCATAGCTCACCTGACCTAGGTCACTCACAACTTCCTCTTCTCCCAGCGCGCCTGTGCCATCGATATATACACACTGGATACAGCACGCTGAACAATGCCGAATGAGCGACGTTGAAGCCGCCGCAAGTATCTAAAAGTCCACCTAAGTGACCAAATACAAAAGGTGCTTCTATTCATTTCCGTAAATCGATTCACTCGAGCGAGCATGGTCTTTGTATTTGGAGTACTTTTGGAGTACTTTTTCACACTGTCGCTGGCTTAATGATGAGGGCGCTGTTGCTATATCCAGTATTTTTATATCGATGGCCTGTGCTAGAAGACTGTTTTGGAAGGAGCTCCTTTTGCCCCTAGTTTTCAACGCTTCTTTAAGTGAGATTGTATCAGTTTTATGGTCTGTTTTTTGTCTTAGTGGGTGTTTTATTGAACCCTTGTTGTTTGGTTATGTTTGTTATGTGATTTTGAGTGCTGTTGGAGTCTTATGAAATTTCGAATTTTTGTGCCCAATTTGTTTTCTCCAACAGGGCTTGGTGCCGGATTTCCAGTGGGCTGGTCCAGGCATCTGTGCAGGCTTAGCCCGGCTGGGGCTCCTGCTGCCTTTGCTGTGTCTGTGTGACATTGCATGTGTGTTTGTTCAGCTGCATGTGATTTATTCTTGGCTTGATTATCATTCTTGGTCTCCTCTAGAATGTATTTCTATGATCTTTGATCTATGTTTATATTTTATTCCCTCTGGTGGGTTTTATGTTTGTATTGCTTGTTGGGAGCTTTGTGTATAGACTCCCATTTTTAGATTTGATTCTTTACTATTTTGCAGCTCGAGTGAAGTCATAGCTACATGTATTCTTGTCTCTTACGTTGTTTCATTTTTGCTTCTCTAGGTTGTCGCTTGCTGTAATCCATGCTAGGAGTTAACCTTTTGCCTTGTGGCCCTGTCGGGCGAGTGTATAGGGTTGTTCTACTTTGAGTGGCCCGTCACCCAATCTTGTCGGTCCGAGCCAGCAGGCGTGTGCTTTTCGAGCACTGCTGTAATATATGAAGGGAGCCTCGTTTTGGGGCTCCTGTTTTGTCTTAACGTTTCGGAATTTTCTTTTTTTCTTTTCTTTGTATTTTAGCTATGGAATCTTTGATCGCCGTCGTTGATGGGGGATCATTGTCTTGAGATGGCGAGGCACTGCAGAGCAATGTGAGGCTAGAATAGGGTGACTGTCCCCCGCTAATGCCCCCCTCAATGTCGGGCAGGGTGGACGCGAGGACCCGCTAATGCCCCCCTCAATGTCGGGCAGGGTTGTCACCCATATCCCTTCCCCACCTCGATCGGTGCGTGGTTTGTGGATACCTACGATGATTGAAGAGTCCAGGACGATGGTATATTGCAGTCTACGCGACTGATGTACATATAAGCCTCTCAACCTCATGTATCGGGACTCCTGCCTCTCTGCTTCCTGTCCCGTTCCCGCTTCACCTCTGCGGGAATTGCTCGGGACTCCTGCCTCTCTGCTTCCTGTCCCGTTCCCGCTTCACCTCTGCGGGAATTGCTCGGGACTCCTGCCTCTCTGCTTCCTGTCCCGTTCCCGCTTCACCTCTGCGGGAATTGCTTGGTCTGAACGGGACTGCTGGCACCGGATCGGGAATGGTAGCCTCATTGCCGGCTATCATGATTCCCTGCCCGATCGGGATTCCCGCTCATCGCTTGGTCTGAGCGGGACTGCTGGCTTCTGCCTCGACCGGGAATAGTAGCCTCGGGATCTGCTTTTGGGATTCCCTGCTCCTTTGGAATTCCCGTCTTCTACATCGGGATTCCTCTTTCCTCGTCGGGATTCCTGTTTTGTGTGGATTCCCGCATTCCCGCACCCGCAGTGTAGGCATGATCATCATGTCCCCGTGTCTGGGGTTCACTGGTTTGAACGTTTCCCCACTAGAGTTGACCGGGACTGGCTACTAGAGAGGCTATCATGCGGCCTGTCGGGACTTGGTCCGCCTGGCCTCATTCTCTTTCGGGAATATCCCGTCTCGCATTTTTGAGGCAGGGACTTGTCCCGGCTGAAGGTGGACTAGTCCAGGAGTTGTTCCGGCCGCCTGTAGAGTACTCCGGGATTTGTTCTGGCCGTACATAGGCTAGTCCAGGATCTGCCCTGGCCGACTGTGGATTAGCCAGGGAATTGTCCCGGTTGACTGTGGAGTAGCCAGGGAATTGTCCCGGCCAACTGTAGAGTAGTCTGGGAATTGTCCCGGCCATCTGTAGACTAGTCCGGGACTTGTCCCAGCTGACTGTAAACTAGTCTGGGTATTATCCCGTCTGACTAAAGTCTAGTCTGGGAATTGTCCCGGCTGGCTGTAGTTGGGTCAGGTATTATCCCGACGGGCTGTAGGCTGTTCCGGGAATTGTCCAAACTACTGTAGTCTAGTCTGAGTATTGTCCCGACTGGCTGTAGGCTGGTCCGGGAATGGTTGGGATTTGCCGTAGTCTCGTTCAGGGACTGTCCTGATTGGCTTTGGCCTAGTCTGGGAATTTTCCTGACTGGCCTTGTCCTGTTGTCGGGGAATCGTCCTGTTTTGTCTGCTCTATGGTCCAGGTTTGGTCCCTGTTAGTGCTGTCCTTGTTTGTGAATTGTTCCTGCTTGCTCTGTTGTTGGATGGGAATAGTCCCGGCTGTGGCCTTTCCCTAAGGGGGATTGTCCCGTCTGGCTCTGTTCTAGATGGGGATTCTCCCACCCTTCCTGTTGCCTCTGTACAGATTGGGTTGTCCTTTATGTACTGGACAGCCCAGCCCCTGTTACACTAGTGTTGTAAGCATCACTAGTTTCAGCAATGCTTCTTATATTTGCATGTTATGAGTCAGACTAGTGTTATGGCATCACTAGTGTTAGCGATGCTTCTTATATTTGCATGTTTTGAGTCAGACTGTCAGGTCTTTCCCTGTCACACTAGTGTTATGGCATCACTAGTTTTAGCAATGCTTCTTATATTTGCATGTTATGAGTCGGGCTGTTGGGTTTTCCTGCTGGTCCTATTCATATTGGAGCTCCAGCATTAGCTTTGGTCATGCAGTATTTGTCCTGTTGCCTTTCTGATAGGCTCCTGTCCCACTGGTGAATGATTATCTCAGGGAGTTGTATGATGTGTGTGCATGTAGGAGGTATGTTTGTTGGCACTGGTCCTTTCTCCCCCTCCTTCCCTCCTCACCCCCTTCCCCGCTTCCACTGGCCCTGGCCACTGGATTGATGATGTCAATCTTGCACATTTTGGTCACCTTTCAGGTATAGTGGTTGAGGTACTCTGCACTGCCTTCATGCATGCTCAGTCGCACTGAGGACTCATATGTACATTGCTCCTTTCCTTTCTTCTCTGGATGTTGACTTACTCATTATAGCCTTGGGCTTACGTCAATGGCTTGCATGCAGTGTTCCTTGTCCAGGGCCTTCAGCCTCTCCTTTTTATGTGACTTCCAGTATTCAACATTTTTTGGTAGGCCCCTGTGATGGTCTGTCCTTTTCAGTTCATTGTGGAGTTGCCTCCTACTGGTGGCTGGGCATAGTTAGGAGATGCTTCGCATTCTCCATTTCCTCCCTGATCTGCAGACTTGGGAGGAGAGGGGTTTGCCGTTAGGCTACCGGTGGGTCTCGAGTGCATCTTTGTCTTATCTTTGGCTCAGTATGTCTAACTTGCGTCGTTCTTTCTGGGCTCTTACAGGGTCCTTTCAGGGTCCGGCTGGTGGTAGTTATGTTCCAAATTCTTTAGTAAAAGATGGTTTTGATGTTTCATCAATCACCTTGCCTCTATCATTGCAGTTGTTGGCTATTGTTGTCATAGCTAACATTTGGTCAGAGCTGGGCTGCTCCTATCGTGTTGGACCATCTGAGGGGAACCTGGTTTAGTCGTCTGTTATTTCCAGGAATGTAAGGTGTGATGGGTGCAGTTGGCCACTGTTGGTCAGTGCCTGTAGAGTTTGACATTTCTGGCTGAGGTTTGTTCTGGATATGCCCCACTTTCACTTGTGTGAGCAGTCTCACCTCATGTTGGTGATAATACATTAGTCTTTTCTGGACTGGTTGATTCCTTACCTTATGCTCTCCGTGTACTCCTGCCTGAGTTTTCTCGGAGCCAGTTTTGGAGGAATTTATGGTATCGTGGTCTGTGGAGGCCATTGATCTTGTTTATCTCCTTTTAGGGTATTTTTATGTTTCGGGTTTCGGCTCCGAGATGGGTTTTCAGAACAATTGTTTGTTCAGTCTGGAGGGAGACGATTGCCTGGGCGTTTCCAGTTCTTTCGTTGGCCCAGGCTGGAATTTGTAATTTTTCATCTTTCACTGTCTGGTTATCCTGTGCATTAGGCTTTCTTTGCAGGCCTTATTCCGGTGGCGACGGAAGTTCTTTGACTTGTGTGGGCAAGTGGGGTCCCTATCTTGCCTCTTGTTGGGCTTGTGGAAGGCTTCCTGCCGAGCTCTTTGCCTTTGTCTGACGGGGGATGCTGGATGCTCAGGTCATTTTGAGCCTCCTAGTCCTGTCGGGCTTATTGGATATTTCCTGCTAGGTATTCATTGTGTGTGTCTTATGGCCGAGGTATCTACCATTTTGTGTGTTTATAGAGGAGATGCTCAGCCGAATACTTATTTGGCGTATTTGTTGGGTATGTTATTGTGCCAGCAACTATGCTTAGTAGGGCTCTTTTGTGGTTTCATACCATCCACTCCTTGGATTGTAATAGGTCTGATGCGGGGCTGCTTCGTCAATGTTGTCTTCATCTGTTTCTCCGGGCCTTGCCCCTTGATGTGTATCCTAGTGGACGTCTGTCTTAGGATAGTTTTTGTGCTTATCCGGCAGTCTGCCCTTCTTCTGCAGGGATACCTGTTCTTTCAGGTTTGTTAGTGTACAGGGGTTGATAAGCAGGGTGAGCCTTCAGTTTCCTCTTGGTTTTCGGAGGTGGTTTGGAGATGAGGTTTTGTGTTCCATCGCCGAACTTGTTGCTTCTTTTCATTAGTTGGCCCTCTTGGCAGTCCTAATTTTGTTTGAGTCTTCAGTCATTGCCTCTTCCGCAAGACTTCTTAAGCCTTATCCCATCTCTATGTGTCCTTATGGTCATTTTTCGGCAGGTTGCTGACAGGGCTCTGTCCTGAGGAGCAATTTCCCTGGCTGTCAGTTTTGCAACTCTCGCCCTGTCGGATAGGTTTTGTCGGGGCCTATGCAACAGTGTGTGCGACCTGTGGAAGTTGTTATCCCCACTAGTTATGTTGTGGGGTTAGTGTCTGCCTGGGCTCCGAGTTCATGAGGGCGTTCCTTCCTCGTTGACCAGGGATTTCCTTCCGGTTTACGGCACTTTCTGTGTTGCTGTTCCTAGCAGTGGCCCTCTTGTGGTCTTTGGTCAGTTTTTACCTGTTGCATAGCTTAGTCGGTGTCCCGTTCTGGGAAGCAGTTCCGGGGCTATGAGGTGTTGTCCTTAGTCATTCAGGCTTTGATGTAGAGTTCTTAATTTTGCGGAGCTAGACTGTCCAGTAGTTTTTGTTTGGTTGTGGGAGCTATTTGTGCAGCAGGCTGTGAGGCAGTTGTTGCTGTTCCGGTTCCTGCCCGGGATGCCAGAGGGATTGTGTAGTCATGGGCTCCTTTTGTTGGCGCTTCCATTGAGGGCTTTCATGCAGGTGTCTCCTTGTTCGCTTCCAACTCTTTGTTGTTTGCTGCCACCGTGATGTTGTGGCTCCCGGTCCTTCCTTTGCTGGGGCCGCCTTGGGCGTGTCTTCTAGCTGGGATCACTTCCCCCCCACCTTGTGAGTGGTGCTGGTCAGCGTTTATGCATTTGTGATAAAGGGGTAGGTAGTTATCCTGAAATGGATTAGATGACTCCCTGGATGTCATTATCCATGAGGGATAAATACCTACCCCTTTAGCTCCCTCCCTCCTCCCCTCTCAGTGGTCAGGCGCTGGGAAGAGGAAGTTGTGAGTGACCTAGGTCAGGTGAGCTATGGTGGTGTGTAGGGTTCAGTAATTTTTTATTTTTTGTTTCTTTTCCAGCGGTTTTTCTAGCCAGGCTAGGGATGAATGCATTTGTGATAAAGGGGTAGGTATTTATCCCTCATGGATAATGACATCCAGGGAGTCATCTATTCTACAGGAAACTTAGACAATAGAAGGTATATTTTATAAAGAGAATAGTTACCTGCCAGCTCATTTGGAAGGGGACAAGTTATCGTTCGACATTTGAATAAGGGCTAATGAAAATTGGAATAGTATTATGTGCCTTGATCAAAAAAATATTTATTAAGAAAATGCTGCATGTTTTCCACACAAAAAAAGAGTTATGTGTTCTTACTTTCAAGTAAGAACAAGGTAGCTTGACATTTGTTCAGAGCATATTTGGGGGGGAAAAAAAAAATAGCCTTAATGAAGACCTAATCAATGACTATTCAGAAAATGTTGTTTGCGCATTGACAAACAATAATAAAGTTGCATTATGTGACGCAAAGTCTTATGTAATATAATTTTGACAAACAAAAGAATAGAGTTTCATTAGTACAGCTTGATTGTACATTAAATCCTTTCAGAGAATCGCATTATTCAAAAATACTGACAGATCAAGCAAGAATATAAGGAAAGTCAAAAGAAAAATGTACAATAGGTATTTAAAATTACTGTATTCACAGGAAGTAAGACAAGCAAATTTGATTAAATTTGCTAATTTTGGAGTTTGGCTTAGAACTGATTGGAACGAAAACTTGTAAACAAATATATATACAAAGAAAAATTCCTCTTGTATTCCCTTGGTTATTTCTCAATTTTGTTTTTTATTATTTTGCTTTCATTACCACAGAAATAAAAACTTTCTTTATCCTTTTTTGATATTCACATTCTGACACATAGACTGAAGAAAAAAAACTAACATGAAATGAAATTGAATTCCCTCTAATAGAATAGTTTGAACCGTGTAAACCATACTTAATTCAAGAAATGCTAGATTAATTGCAGGTGTGTATCCAATAGCCAAGTTAAAAATTATAATAATAATAAGTACAGGTCCATCTGGGAGAACGGTGCAAGAAGCACTGAAGAGGCTAACATGGATAAGTAACACAAATTCAGATATCAGAATTACTGTAATGATGGTAGCATCATACTAGCATTTGTGTTTAGCAGTGATATAAGATTAAAACTCCTTCTGTACCAAACCATTCATCACATTTAGTTTGGACATAGATTATTGTTTGAAATGTACAAAACACATTATCCCTTTATTACACATTATTTCAAAATGTGTGATTGCTTTACAAGAAGCATTTTATACCGTAAAGATTATTAAAATGAATTGGGCAATTCCCATCTATTTTTATCATTGTATATTGACTGTTCCGCCCAAGGGATCAAGAATAAGAATGTATAAGAATGGCAGTGATAACAGTTTTGAAAAGCTATATCAAACCAATACTCAAAATAAGCAAAGGCCTACTGGCCAGGGACCACTGAGATTGAAAAGCTATATCAAACCAATACTCAAAATAAGCAAAGGCCTACTGGCCAGGGGCCACTAAGATTGAAAAGCTATACCAAACCAATACTCAAAATAAGCAAAGGCCTACTGGCCAGGGACCACTGAGATTGAAAAGCTATATCAAACCAATACTCAAAATAAGCAAAGGCCTTCTGGCCAGGGGCCACTAAGATTGAAAAGCTATACCAAACCAATACTCAAAATAAGCAAAGGCCTTCTGGCCAGGGGCCACTAAGATTGAAAAGCTATACCAAACCAATACTCAAAATAAGCAAAGGCCTACTGGCCAGGGACCACTAAGATTGAAAAGCTATATCAAACCAAAGCTCAAAATAAGCAAAGGCCTACTGGCCAGGGGCCACTAAGATTGAAAAGCTATATCAAACCAATGCTCAAAATAAGCAAAGTCCTACTGGCCAGGGGCCACTAAGATTGAAAAGCTATACCAAACCAATACTCAAAATAAGCAAAGTCCTACTGGCCAGGGGCCACTAAGATTGAAAAGCTATACCAAACCAATGCTCAAAATAAGCAAAGGCCTACTGGCCAGGGCAGGGGCCACTAAGAATTAGCTTTGGGCCACCATATTTCATTTATACTTAATTTTACTGGCCCAAATGGGCAACCAAATATAACACAATTGTTAATGTTTTTCTTGTGGGCCACCAGGTTCAGGTTTCAGGCCAGTAGACCTTGACAAATCTGGCTTTATCTGCGCAACTAGGCCGCTAGGCAAAATAGTTAATTTCTAGCATTTAGCATTCTAGCATTTAGCATTCTAGCATTTATATCTTGTATTCATTTTTTTTAATATAATCGAAAATGGTTGGGAGAAAAAGAAGTGGTAGATGTATATATTGTTTTAAATATAGAACAGAGCTTATGAGAGCTTGACAGTGGACGGCTGGCAAGGGATCAGATCAAAGCCGTCAAGAATCACTTAGATGTACATAACTTTACATAACATAACCTGGGGGGTGTTTTCACAAAGATCCTAAGTAGAACTTAACTCCAAGTCGGACTTAAAAACTATGGAAAGCCGTTAGTTTTTTTGAAACAAGTTGTAAAAGTTATTTTTAAAGGCATAAAATGTTGATTAAAAGTATCAATATTTTCTATTATCAAGGAGATTTCATTTTCTTGATGTAAAATTTATGAAAAGTCTAAAATAATTGTATTTTTGCTTTTAAATATATTTTTATTCCAAGGCTACAAATGGCTTACCACAATTTTTAAATCGAACTTAGAGTTAAGTTTGACTTATGATCTTTGTGAAACACCCCCATGGTCATTTATATAGGGTCATTTCAAAGTGTTACAAGTAGGCCTACACTCCAGGATACCCATGACATTGATACATCATCTCCATCAATATTTAAAACCCTGAAACCCTGTCTTTACAAATCTTTGAAGATCTGACTTATTAAACATGTATAGATAGTTTTAAATATGCATGAAGATGATGTATTCAATGTGATAGATGAAGGGTTCTGAGGGTGTTAACCCGTCCAGGAATAAGCCTTAAAGGGATCTAGTAACTTTGTTGATAAGTGCAAAAAGTGATGAGTGATTAATACAATGTGTATTGGTGTGATCTGATATGTCTACAACGTAATGTGTACAAATTTCACGTTAATTGGATGTTTTTTGGCTGAGATATGAGCCAAAAAGCAAAGTGATATTCACTAACTCATTGCACTTACTTTGTACACGGATGAAATTATCCGTAGACAATTTCATACAGACACATTTTAATCGTAAATATCTTTTGAATGAAATGGAAATTTGAAAAACCGAAACCTGTCATATGCTTTTATTGTTAATATGAATATGATAAGGTATGAGAGAACCACTAGAGTTTCAAGTAAGTTTTGAGGATTTGGACAATGTTACTAAGTCCCTTTAAACACGAGTGGGCTCTATGGAGCGTACCGAAAAAAAAAACACTTTACTTCATCTATCGTTTTGACCACCAATATGTTATGATGACAGTTGTGCTAGTGGCAGTATAGGGCACATTGTTCACGGTACATGTGAATATATCTTTGATCTGCGAAGCCCATCATTTAACCTCGCACAAGCACGTGAGCAGGCACTCACATGCATGCAAGTGTTGCATCTTCGTACGTAAGTTTTTATACCTCGAAGTAAATGTTGTTTTTGTCACTGACATATTTTCTCCAGCGACAATTGCTTGGTTTTTTTTATTGTAGCATTATCGTTAGTTAACTGAGGTTAGTTGAGTTAGTAAGGTTATGTTTAGATGCAGGATAAGGGTTATTATTAAGGTGTTTGTAAGATTCTGTGTATAATGTCCTCAAATTATTAATATTTATTTGAAAATTCAAATGGGATTGAACTATCTTTGAAATAGATGCCCATTCAAGCAAGTATTTGCACTTTCAAAACTGGGAAACATTTGAACAGATGAAGAATGAATCATTTTTAATTATCTATTATGTAGCTGATCATCCACATTTACTTTAGGTGATAGAACCACCTGAATATATCAACAAGGAAAAGTTTGATGCAATTTAGAAAATCCAGAGTTTCATTTTGAATACAATTAGCTTGGCAGTCACTTCACATCTCCCTTAGATTACCTTGTTATCTTTCTAGAAACCATTGGATTATTCACCTTACGCCCACTGCACACTATATTGTGCCGCCTTATGTGCCTATTAAGTCCAACGCACACCAAACAATCCGATTCTGAGTCGACTTAAAATGTGTATCTGAACTAAAGCAAGACATGCCTATTTAAGCATAAAGTATAGTTCAGATCCTTAAATCTTTAGGTTTTATTCAACAGGAAATGGATAAATTCATCAGTAGATATGCGCGCATTACAATAGATTACCAATTCTTAGGCATTAAAAAAGGAATTTATTTTGCATAACTCGCCTGACCCATATACAAAATCCAGGATATTAGTCTTTAAGAGATTGTTTCATTGTGATCATGAACGCTATCTTACATTGTTCACTAAGGTCACAATGCGATAGCGGAAGCAATCATATGTAACAGTGGCGTAGACGGGTTCTTACACCTGGGGGGGATGATTTGCCGTTCACGAGGATCAATCTTGTATACAGATACACACACACACACCTTGTGAGGTGGGGGGGGATGCATACCCCTCAACCCCCCCCCCCCCCCCCCCCCCCGTCTACATGTATACGCCCCTGATATGTAACGATGTTGATGTTCAGTAAAGTGTGCCTACCTTACCCTATTTTTGTTCAATTGCCTGTTACGCAAATAAATTTTTGTTGTGGCCCACCTTTATTAATCTGTTCCCTACTGAATTTTGCAATCCCCATGGAGTTCAATACAGGAACCACCAGGTTCCTGATGTCAATGAGTTAGCCCATTCAAAACTTGTTTGTATTTACTCGAAAGGGATACCAATCTCTTCTCTACCATAATAATTCTTTATTTCTAATTGTGTTGTCTTTCAGAAGAATCAGTATTCTGTTATAATAATTGGAAGCAGACTGCAATTAACCATGACCCAAGGGAAGCAGGACTTTGGAGGAGGTCATCTCCATGGAAACTGTCTCATAGACAAAGTGTATCCAAGGAAATAGCACTTCATCCAAGCAATGGATGGAAAGTCAAAGTGTCCCTCGATCATGATTATAATGTGTTACTTTTTTTGCTTTATCATTCCGGAGAAATTGTATTCATTGAAACAAGAGTGAAAGGAAAGTTCTTTCACCTGATTGTAATTCTACATCTATTTTATTTTATCTTACAGATTTCGTAATAAGTCTCCATAATTGGAGTCAGACTCCAATTAACGAGGCCCTGGGGAAGTGAATGCTTTGAGGAGGTCGTCACCAAAGAAACGGCAATCTTAGACAAGGTCGTATCTAAGGAAACGGATTTTAAGCCAATGCTCCTAAATTCTGGTAAGTAAATAGTCATTCTTTATTTGTTTTGTTTTCTACTATTTTAAAATATTTTTTTCTTCTGTTCATGATATAATTTGCTTTTTTGGCTACAAAATGCATTCTCTTTTTTAAATTTCATTTCTATATCTACCCAAGTATCAAATAAATCACGAACGTGACAAAATAAGCCGTTATTCAAGTTTTAGCAGAGCTTAGCATTGATTTGTGGTAAAGAAGAATTCTCATAACAGCTTATCCTGGCTCATCTGTTTCCTTCTAACTATTGCTATTCTTGATCCACCTTCATCCATGTATCCTTGGAATCTATTTGTTGAGGTATCAATACCGTACCAGAAAAAATAGCTTGTAATTAATTGCCCAGTTTTATGGTGCATAATAAGTTGTAATTACATGAAGACGTGATGAACCACTTTGTTGATTGATATCTGAACTGTAAACAACATTCCATAATAGTATTTATTTTTAGGTTGTATTGGTTGTTGAAAGAGTTAGAGATGATTTCATGTGTTTTTTCCCCTTATATTTGTCATTGGCTCTGATGAAGATTCTGAGATCGAAAGCTCAGGCTCTTTATTGATTCTCATTTGATTTGTCGTAATACACATTTTACACAAACTCATATCAAATGCCTAGTCATCAATGTGTCAAGTGCATCAACTCAGTGCTAGAAAGGTGCTAAGTTTATAGCTTTTAACTTTGCACATTTGTTATGCTGCTTAGATCTGTGCTAGAAGGGTGTTAATTGATTGTGCATACTTTTAATCTTTTGTCGATCAATTGATATTAGCCTGACTGTGGGTAGTCTGGTGGAATGGCCTCAATGGGTTGAAGGTTTTGGTCTTGTGCTAGAAACTCCTAAACTTTGCGCCCTTTTGCTGCTCAGTTGATTATTTGCTTGTTGGCTATTTGGTTGAATGGCCTAGATGGGTTGAATGAAGGCATTAGTTATATGCTAGAAGGTCTAAATGTGATAGTCCCTGTAAACTTTGTGCCCTTTTGCTGATCAGTTGGTGCTATTAGCTCGATTATTTTCTCGGATGCATTCTCTACAAATGGATTTAATAGTGGGTTGACTGCATCAGTTATGTGCTGGAAGGTCCTACATTTTTAGTCCCCATAAAACTTATGCCCTTTTGCCGTTGAGTTGATGCTATTAGCTTAATTGTTTGCTTGACATTTGTTTGGCCGAATGGCCTCGATGGATGAAGGCTTCGGGTATGTGCTAGAAGGTCCTAAGTTTATAGTTCCATATTAAGCTTTATGCCCTTTTGCTGCTCAATTGATTATTGGGTTGATGGCATCAGTTATGTGCTAGAAGGTCCTAAGTTGTTGCTATTAGCTTGATTGTTTACTTGTTGTTTGTCCAGCCAAATGGCCTCAATGGGATGAAGGCTTCAGGTACGCGCTAAAAGGTCCTAATTTTATCGTTCCATAAACTTTATGCCCTTTTGCCGATCAGTTGATGCTATTAGCTTGATTGTTTTCTTGGCTGCAGTTTGGCAGTATATAAACAAAGAGCTCCTGAGCAAGATTTATTGCAGAGAGGGCATTACAGATTTTAAAATCCTTTTCTAAGCCTTGTTTCTTGATCAAATGCAGGTTCATTGTCCCTGTTTCTCACTAACCAGGGAGTGTTTCACAAAGATCGTAAGTTGAACTTAACACTAAGTTGGACTTAAAAAGTATGGAAATCTATTTGTAGCCCTTGAATAAAATACATTAAAATGCAAAAAAAAATTTAAGTATTTTAGACTTTCATAAATTTTACATAAAGAACATGAAATCTCCTTGTAATAGAAAAAATTAGTGATTTGAAACAACATTTTATGCTTTTTAAAAGGACTTTTACAAATTTTTTCAAGAAACTAACATCTTTCCATACTTTCCACACCCCCCCCCCCCCCCCCCAATACCTTTCTTTTCAATTATGGCATACACAATTACATCGCTTCAGTGAAGTGTTTTGAACAAAGTTTGACTTTATTTCGCTCGCATACAAAATGCAAATTGATTCCCGGAACCCGTTTCTAACCATGGTCCCTAATTAGTAACTCAATACTGTACAAAATTGAGAATACCATTCTTTTGAAATGTACAGACATTTATTGGATGACTTTTATCACAAACTGAAAGGTTGATAAAGTGGGTCTATAAATACATCTTTTAACAGTCAAGTGTACTTGCATGGAATCTGTAACCATTCTGAACCATTCTCAATATTGTTGAATGAGCACTGAGACACCATGAAATTTGTTGTCTGTATGAAAGAGGAAGCTTATATAACTTTGGAATCAGTTTGATGCAATAATAATGAAATGTTTGGCAAACAAATCTTAATTTGTGGGGTCTTGATAAATTTGGAGAATTGAGAATACCTAGTGAAATTTGAAAGTGAGAATCCATGGCCAGCTTCAAAAAGCAAAGTCCAGTTCGATCCACACTGTAACTGTATATCATTGCACAATCTTACGCAAGAGAAAAGTTGGTTGGAATGTTTAGAACTGTATACAAATTTGATTCAAAACACTTTTATTCAAGGTTAAAGTAATCTCTTATCGCACATCAATGTTTATCCTGTTATAAACTCTTTGATTGTGGACAAATGCGCGCTCCATAGATCCTAGGAGAAATATCTCGGGCTTCTACCCCATGGGTTAATGTGATTGGCCGCTTTCTTGTTTATGCATCTTGGGATTGGCTGAATAAACAGGGAGACCTCTGCTTGAGATTGATTTCACGCACAGAGTTCCAGATAAAACCATTTCTCCAACCCTGTTTTCTTCATAACATCACTTTCAATCCATGCATCACAAATAGGTAGGAAAGGGGCAAATGTTACCGGAGTGTGTGTGTGGTGGGGGGGGGGGGGGGGGGTGGGGGGGGGGGGGGGAGGGGGCCTGTCTCTCATGCTGTAGATCTGTGTATATTTACATCACTTGACGAAGGGGGGGGGGGGTGGTGAATGAATAGATATTCTACAATGTGCGTCCGATTCACATGCCAAAAGTCGGTTAGAATTGAGGTTATAGATACTGTGAATACTGGAAATTATGGCTTGAATTCTTAGCCCTTCCCGCCCATTTGGTTGCTTGAAACTGAACCAATGTTGCGTCTAATTCACATACCAGAAGTTGGGTTGGAATTCAGGTTATAGATATTTATATACAGAAGACTAGAAGATAAAGTGACCACTTGCAGATATTGTTGGTTGAGAAAGAGAAGGGCGCTAAGTCACTTTTTGTACTTGAGGATAATCAGGATTTGTGTTTAAAGGGGACCACAGGCAAAGAACACACACATAATTATATGTTTTGGTACCATTATGTGATATCAAATAGATACCCAACATTTCGCAAGGGTTGTGTAATTCATAAACAAAGCAATTAATTACCACCACTTACGGAACCACTATTATTCCTGGTTCCGTACGGGCCAAACATTTGCGAGTGCGCCAATGCTATTTACGCGGACGTTTGGAGACAATAGAATCTCGGATGATTTCGTTCGCTCTGGACAAAGTAGTCTCGTACATGCAGAGACCTGTGAACGCGTGCTTTAGAATGATGGGTTTTCCAACAACAAAAAATTTCTTTCTATGGAAACATATTTTTGTGAACTTGTTGATGGAATGGACTACTAAAAAGTTACCTTTCATTTATAAGAATATTATTTTTGGGTGATGGTACCCTTTAAAAGTGTTGTAGAAACCCAATATATCTCTTTTATTTTGCATAAATATTCCCCAAAGTACAAGCAATCATTACCTACAAAATTGGACATTTCATAGAGAAGGCTCTAACCTCAAAGATCAGGGGTTTTTTTTCAGTCAGTGTTATAAAGTTTTACTTCAATTTCATCCCAAGGAGCTTGGAATGTGCTAATGCCACTTCAATTTCGTCTTTGGTCACACATTTTTGTAAATTACAATTCAAATTCGTCGGTCATATATGTGTTCACCAACTGTGACCGACGAATATGAATTGTAATTGAGTTGACTTTTGTGAAATTGATCGACCAAGACAAAATTGAAAATAGCATTGGTACATTCAGGGTTTCTCGAGACGAAATTGAAGTACAAATTCATGAAATTTAATCAAAAAGTGTAAAAATAGACGGGAAAGCCTATATTTACAAAAACACATGACTGAACACCCTTCTCACTCTTACTCAATGATGTGGTTTAAAGGGTACCACCACCCAAAAAGAATATTCTTAGAAATGAAAGGTAACATCTTTAGTAGTCCATTCCATCAACAAGTTCACAAAAGTATGTTTCCAGAAAATAATATATAATTGGAAAGCGCATCACCATTCTAAAGCATGCGTCTGCATGTATGAAGACTACTTTGTCCAGAGCGAACGAATCGTCTGGGATTCTATTGTCTCCAAACGTACGCGTCAATAGCATTGGCGCACTCGCAAATGTTTGGCCCATACGGAACCAGGAAATAATAGTGGTTCCGTATAAAGTGGTGGTAATTTATTGCTTTGTTTATGAATTTACACAACCCTTCGCAAAATGTGGGTATCTATTTGATATCACAAACAGTACCAAAACATATAATTATGTGTTGTTCTTTGCCTGTTTGTCCCCTTTAAACTGGAAGTGATTGGTTGTGTGTAATCGTTTGCAATCACTTCCAATTGTTTTGATGGGATTCTATCTTATCCACCTGTCCTCAAGTCAGAATAAGTCTAATCTACTGATACTATCCCCAGGACAAGAGCTTTTATGCAGGTGCTTGTAAAGTTGCAGTGAATTTTCAATTATTTGTTTACAATGGAACTACTAACTTGTGTTTCTTTCTTTATTTTTAAGTAAATTATCTCACACACAAATATTTTGTGTAGCGCCCTCTATACCAAAACTCAACTATCCCTTTAAACACTTATCATGCTATACATACAAATTCATTTCATTTGTCATGTAAAGTTATTTGGAACATTTGATTGCTAAAATAGTCAATTTTGAGGCACTGTTAGAAGTATGCAATAATTAATGCAGTCTTAAAGATGGGTCGTAGCTACTGTTTTATCTATATTTACCCGTTCCCTTCGAGATTCTGAAATTCCCATAGACTTTGTACATAGCCCACCCGATTCCCGTAAGCAATGGGTTAAGCACCCTTTTGCCAACTTCAGTGGCATACTCGATGTGCATTGCTAAAGACTTCCTGTTAAAAAGTACAA
The DNA here is from genome assembly GCA_037951105.1 of Echinarachnius parma. Taxonomy (NCBI): domain Eukaryota; kingdom Metazoa; phylum Echinodermata; class Echinoidea; order Clypeasteroida; family Echinarachniidae; genus Echinarachnius; species Echinarachnius parma. The sequence continues at coordinate 18,295 of JBAMJV010006907.1, read as the reverse complement.
TAACTGGGGGAAAAAAGTAAAAGTGAATTGTGAACTGTGTCAATTGGCACGTAACAACGCATATCTAAAAGGTCGGAGCAATTCAGCAGAACGAACCAGAGTTTTCCGCCTGAGATTATTGTTGATTAGCTCGCACCGCTTCTTTTATGAGAGGAAACAAGTATAATCAATAGGGGGCTGCATGCTCTTCGAGACAAATTGCATTAAATTAGTAAATTTACTGTTCTTTGATAGAAATTACATGAATAGTTATAGGGGCTATTTTCTTATTTTTGGAGGCACCCCATAGTCCGTATCCAATAGAAAGAGTAATTTACTTTTTAGAGCTTACTTTATTTTCAAGCTCATTTACATTAGATTAGCGCATTGAATCATATTCGATGGAGGAAATGACGCACATGGGGGCTCAGAGTTCCCCTCCCCCCCCCCCCACCCCCCCCCTCCCCACGATTCTAAAGAACTGGAAGAAAGTAACAGTGAATCTTCTTTAATTTATACAATGGATAAGCTGAAATGTGCTGAAAAACTGAATCATATTTAATGGGGACATAAATCAGTTATGGGGGGTTGGGGTTACAATTTCAGCCCTTCTACCTAACCTGGAAGGTAGTAAAGTGAGAATTTTGGGATGGGGGTAGGGTGGGGGGGGGGGGGGGGGTTGGGCAATATATCATAACTTAGATGTTGATGTAAAGATTAATTACAAATTAATTTGGCCAATATAGATGTTTTTAGTAACTTTCCCAATATTGTTATTTGGATTTAACCTGTTCAGATTTGTGTATGATTTACACCACAATGACCTTTCATTCATTTTAGTGGGTTCATTTTAACCTCCTTTTTCTTTTCTTTTCTTTTTTTTTGTTGGGAGGGGGGGGGGGAGAGTTGGGGGACATTTTAAAGGCTAGTTGGCCTGAACTCTTTCCTCTCCTAATAACGCTTGTGTTCAAGCCTACAAGGTCCTGCACTTCGATCTGTTTAAGACAAAAATACAGCCAGAGAGATTGGGTTTCTATAGGATGAGAAACGGTGAGGGTTTACGTATGCATTGCGTGGGGATATTGAATTACAGGGGCAAGTGTTTTAATCGATTGAGGGCGGCAATGGGACTGTTATACAGTCACGCAAGAAATAATCGTCCTTTATTCAGCGTATTGCACTGTAAAAATTAACCCATTCCCTTTGAGATTCTGAAATCCCTATAGACTTTGTACATAGCCCACTTTCTTCAGGCAGTGGATCGAATATAATTCAACTTCAACAAAAGCCACTCATTGCATCCTGGATTCCATCCTTCCCATAGAGTTGATACACGATGCACCAGGTTTCCATAGGCAATGGATTCTGTTATGGAGGGTACTGAGCAGCAGAAATAACAGAATCAGGGGGGTGTTTCACAAAGATCCTAAATTGAACTTAACTCTAAGTTGGACTTAAAAAGTATGGAAAGCCATTAGTTTCTTTGAAAAATTGTTTTAAAAGTCCTTTTTCAAAGGCATCAAATGTTGATTCAAATCATTAATATATTCTATTATCAAGGAGATTGCATGTTCTTGATGCAACATTTATGACAAGTCTAAAATTCTTGTCTTTTGCTTTTGAATATATTTTATTCCAAGGCTACAAATGGCTTTCCATAATAGTTAGGTCCAACTTAGAGTTAAGTTCAACTTAGAATCTTTGTGAAACACCCCCAGGCATGTTAACCCATTGCCTAAATGAACCTGCTGGTTCTTGTATTAACTCTTATGGGGATTGCAAACTGTAGTAGGGAACAGGTTAACCCATTGCCTACAGGAACCTGGTGGGTCTTGTATTAACTCTAATGGGGATTGCAAACTGTAGTAGGGAACAGGTTAACCCATTGCCTACAGGAACCTGGTGGGTCTTGTATTAACTCTAATGGGGATTGCAAACTGTAGTAGGGAACAGGTTAACCCATTGCATACAGGAACCGGGTGGGGCCTGTATTGACTCTATGGGGATTGCAAACTAGTATGGAACAGGTTAACCCATTGCATACAGGAACCTGGTGGTTATTGTATTAGCTCTTATGGGGGTTGCAAACTGTAGTAGGGAACAGGTTAACCCATTGCCTACAGGAACCTGCTGGTTCTTGTATTAACTCTTATGGGCATTGCAAACTCTAGTAGGGAACAGGTTAACTCTCACCTTCCTTGATTGCAAAGCTCCCATGTAGTGAATAAATGGGATGTCAGAATGTTGTATGCAAGGATATAAGCGATAGTGGATGGCAAAAGGGGTAGAGATTGTTGTAGACAAAAATGCAAGTAAATTGAACTGCAGTCAAACCTCTTTATAGTGGCCCCTTGTCTGTAGTAACCAACCTGCCTGTAGTGATCACCTAATGTGATCCACAACGTTATGGAACCTGTCTATAGAAGTCACCTGTCTTCAGTGGCCTCTGAATTGTCTTGTGTCCCTTTGGTGATCACTATACACAGATTTTTAGTGTATTTGCAAGGGGTTTATAATGACAACTTGTTACGCCATTGTTTATAAATGTCATTTCCATTTTATACCGTTTAAAATAAAACAATTGTTCACAAAGGTTGTATGAACGTATAAAAACATTTTGTTTATTTTAATTTTGAGATGGGCGAGGAGAGACAGTAATTTTGATTGCGAGGGTACCTCCTGAAGAAGAGGTCCTAACCCAGGCCTCTCCAATTACTAGAAATCTATTGCATCTAATGCACCGGCCACTTGCTCCGTTCCACAAATATTGGTTGTTTTTGGAGACCCAGAAATCGATCTTCGGCAAGCGATGGTGTGTGAGAGAAAGAGGACCAGCTTGTGAAGCAATTTCAAGCCAGTCTGAACTTGGAATTATTTGAATTAATTAAACTTTCTTTAACCCATCAAGGACGAGAGCTATTTAAAGGCAAAATTTATCATTATTTTCCTCGACAAATCATCTAATTTTTGTCTTCCTTTTAATGACATAAAAAATGGTGGAAAATTTGAATGCTAAAATCTGATTTGAAAATATGACAATGTGTTGCCAATTAGAGGATTTTCCTAAATTGTAGAGGGAACTGGTTAAATAGATGCAGAATTACTGACGCAGCTTATTTGTGAAGCAGTTTAACCCATCAAAGAAGATTTTAGGAATGCTTTCCATTTCTATAAAACCCAGCCTGAATATACACTTATTTAGTTAGTCCTGATCAGGTCACGATTTAGCATGTTTAGATTTCATTATACAACGTTTATAATTATTGTATAATCGCCTTTAAATACATCATTGTTAGTTAGAAGCAACATTCTTAACTTTTGATCACAATACAAACTTTGTTAGTTTTTGACAAAGAGTGAGGAATATCAAAAGAAAGATACATCCTTGAAGTGATAACAAACTGCATGATCCATTCCTCAAGTATTTGTTGTTTTTCTAAAACCCAGACATTGATTTCAGCAAGTAAATGATGTATGAAAGGAGAGGGCCAGCAAAGGAAGAGCTTTGAAGCCCGAGTGAACTTGGAATATTTTACATTTAAATCAATTGATCATGCCAGAAAATAGATGAACAGTAGGTTTTATCGTCCATGATTGAGCTCTACTTCATAGTCTTTAAAGCATATTTCATAACATATTTTGGATATGCTTGCTTGCATACTGTTTAACACATTCAAAACTGATACATTAAAGGGACTTAGTAACATTGTCCAAATCCTCAAAATAAAATTATAATTCTAGCGGTTCCCTTATACCTTGTTGTATTCGTATTAACAATAAAATCATGGGACAGGTTTCGGTTTTTCAAATTTCCTTTCGTTACAAAGATATGTATGATTGAAGTATTCAGATAAGAAAAACTCTGGGCGAGTTTTTCTTCTGTGTACAAAGTGAGTGCAGTGAGTTACTGAATATCACTTTGCATTTTCGCTCATTACTTGGCCATACAATGTCCATTTGACTGGAAATTTTCACACAATACCCTGTGGACATATGAGATAACAACAATATACATTGCATCAACCATTCATCACTTTTTGCACATGTCAACAAAGTTACTAGTTCCCTTTAACATTTCAGTAGACAATTAAAATCATTTCTGCTTATTATTTGATCATACCTGTATAAACCAAAGCCTTTGAGCTTTTTATGAACAGATTGTAGATTTCCTCAAACGAAAATATTTCTAAAAATCCAGAAAGACTTAAATTAATATCCTACCTTTTTTGTCTGCAAACTTCTCCTTTTCTCCTATATATTTTGTTTAATGATTGAACAGATTATTGTCCTCTTCTTTTACTCTTTCATTTGGATATAGTTAAGTGTTAAAGACCTTCCCGTGCCAATGTTGGCACATAAGGCGGCGCCTATCTCCGATTCATTAGCCCTAGGCCACATGTCTACTAAATGTAGCGAAAGCTACAGAAGGGGGCCAGTCCTCTGGTAACTCGTGTGATTAACTTTCCCTTCTCCATTCTATAAATGCCAAGCGCCTGGCTAGAAGGCAGAAGGTACCATTTTTAAAGTCTTTGGTATGACCCGGTCTGGGTTCGAACCCGGGACCTCCCGTGCATGAGGCGGACACTCTAACCGCTAAGCCACCATGCTATACCATGGATATACAGTACTTGAAAGTATGCTCATATGTTTGTATTTATGTGCGTTTAGATTGAGTTATGAGATGCTACATTGCATTATACGTATTTGATTTAATGTGTTTACATTTAAAGTCATAAGATACTATATCATACTTTTTTTATTTAGTATGTTTATGTTTAGTGGGCACCATGTTTCCATACATGTATATACAATGAGATGGTTTTGGGCAAAGCGTGCGGCAAAATCAAGGAAAAAAGAAAGATAAATTCTTTGAATGATTGAAAACTGTATGATTGATGACAGGAGATAAATGTGTAATGTTCCATTGTCTGTGGAGAGCTTTTATTTGTGTATAATCTCTATTGGAAATCTCTATGGAAATAATAGCGTTATGTAGGGAAAGGGTTTACAAACCATTCTTGGATTGTTAATGTCTGGTATGTGCATGAACCATGAGTATGTATTCTATGATTTATTGCAGTGTGACTTATCCATGTGTTATTAATACATTTTGTGCAACATTAGGGATAGCGCTACATTGTAAGTTAAACATATGGCAAGCATCGAGCATTCTCTCATGAACAAAACATTTCATAGATTATTGCTCATTTGATGCATTCTCAAGTTTATGTGAATCTATGCTATACATGATGTTTTAACTTGAATGGACTTTTGATGATTACTAATAATTGGCAAAAAATAATTGAAAATAAATATGATACCCCAGGACAAAGAAAATAGGAAAGAGTATCCATCAGTAAAACAGTGATCATACAAATTATGCCCAATTGACGAACATTGCAAGTTTACTAACTCATGTAGAACAGACCAACAAAACACAATTTGAAACAAAGAAAGTTTGGCTGAACCAGCTTCTCCTGTACTAAATTTGTTACCTTATTATTTAATAAAGGGATCTAGTATTACTTTGTTGACATGTGCAAAAAGCGACGAGTGGTTGATTCAATGTATAGTGTTGTTATCTGATATGTCCACTGGGTGTTGTGTGAACATTTCAAGTTAAATGGACTTTATATGGCCGAGTAATAAGCAAAAATGCACAGTGACATTCACCAACTCATTGTACTCACTTTGCACACGGTTCTGACAATCCGTGGATAATTTGACATCTGAACACTTCAATCGTAAATATCTTTTTAACGAAAGGGAAATTTGAAAAACCGAAACCTGTCCCATGCTTTTTTTGTTAAAAAGAATACAACAATGTATGAGGGAAGTGCTAGAACTTCAATTGGATTTTGAGGATTTGGACAATGTTACTAAGTCCCTTTAAACATGGAGATGGGTTAACAAGACATAGTTTCTTGCCTCCTTTCAAAATGATTTTGATGTTTCTAGAATTAGTAATCGTTCATTTGGCCAATAAAGTATTCTTTCCATATCCATTTTTAATTTAGTCATGACAAAACTTCTCTCTTGGTTGTCTTGGCAGTTTTTTGTTGTAATTCCAAAAGTAATTTCTCCTGATTTCAAACTTATGATTATGATGCCAAAAGTTATTTCAGCATTATTACAAAACTTAAAATGGAAGAAAAGAAAAAACATTGTTTATAATTGAAAAATCAGATAGACAAACAACCATATGCCCTATCAAAATGTCAGTGAATTTGCTACATCATGCACGTCTGTTTTTATATTTTGTCTACGCATGTCTCTTTATATATAATGAAGACATTTTTTCAGCCACATTTAACATTTAGATAATCATTATTTTAATGGGCATCCAAAAGCTATTTCTTTCTGAGGTGTGGTCAAAAACAAAATGGAAGGCTGATGATGTCATAAGAAGAACAAACAAATATTTTGATAGCACTCTAGCAGAGGAATGACCGATTGTTCTAAAAACAAACACAAATGTATTGTCTCTTGAAAAATAAACTGGATCTTCTCATTGAATGTGACATAAAAATAGTAACAATATGTTACATATTACCAACATGGTACCAACTGCAGTATCCAGTTTTATTGCCTTGAACAATGTTCCATATATTTGTAAAATACTAATTTCTGAAGAAAAAAGTATGCAATTATTTGATACAATGCTAGGTTATTTTTGAAAATGTGGCAAATGTTAACAAGTTTATCATTATTGATTACCTGCAATGTTTGTGTTATGTTACTTTTTTTATAATTAAGGATCTGGGATATGTTGCTTTCTGTTGTACCTTTGTTTTCCAACTTTTCATTCAAAATTGTAACAGGATCCAACGATAGGAAAATGGAGCAAAGTATGCAAACTATTACATTTTAAATATTGTTTATTATTATTGTTACATTTAATCCCTAGTGTGAGCTATGTGACCTTTTTGTAATTATGTTTTTAGGGATGAATTAGTATTACTGTCCCTTTCTGGCGATTTCATTGTAATATGGGCAGGGAGTGTAATGAGTTCTATGTATAGCTATCCCTTGTTTTCAATATCCCCTTTTCTATCTGATCGATTGAATTAAACTAAGGGTCAGTGAATATTGCCTAAAGGAAGAACAAGCATTCAATTAAACTGTTTTAACTGTTATACTTATAGTAGCTTTAACTATTGTCATGCTTTAAGTGCGAATCACCATGTGTGCTGTGCTGGTGTGATGTGTTTGCAAAACAGCACAGATGTTGAATTGTATAGTATCAATACAATTGAACCGCTCTGTGCTATTACTTATATAAAAAGCTGAATACATAATTGTATTTTCTTCCTAATAGTCAAAGCAACACATCATAACTATTGTGGAAAAGGGGAGTTTGTATACCGGGAAGGAAAGAGTTAACCTGTTATCTACTAGATTTTGCAATCCCCATAGGGTTAATACAGGACTCATCAGGTTCCCGTAGGCAGTGGGTTAACTGTTGCATGCTGCGATGAGACGTAATTTGAATATCCTTCAAACAGTTGTACGGTCTGAGAAGACGTGATCTTCTCTGCCCGAAGCGTTCTCATCCCAATGTTTAATTCAAACCGATATCGGGTTCCTGTCGTGCGTCTTCTGGGAGGACTGTCTTGTTTAAAACGAGTCCCGTGGTATGCGATACCCCAAGATACAGGAACAATAAATAACACACTTCATCGGTTGAGAAAGGGAACGACTCAAAGTCACTATTTGTACTTTCGAAAATAATCATATATTTATTAGATTATGCTTCAAGCAACCTTAAACCCTCCTAGAGACTTTTCAAGCCAAGCTTGACTGCAAAGAATTAAGGTTGGTTGAAGCACAATCTAATAATATTGAATACCCCAATCGATTAGAGGTTTTATGTGAAAATAATCATGTTTACAGTTTTGGAGCCATGTAGAAACCAAATTTGAGATCTTGCAAAATTGGCATCACCGTAGAAAAGGCTCCAATATACAAGATGGTTTGAAGAGAACTCAATTTAAAAAAAAATTGACTTAATGCCCTTCTCAATTCTACCTGACGACTTCTTGTTTTCGCTGTCCGTAGTACCAAAGGGGATACAAAGTGCAAAAGAAAAGTAACTGAGAAGATTGGGGCAGGGAAAGGTTGCGTATTAATTGTGAAGGCTGATGATAACAAACAAAAGAAGAGCAAGACAAAATAGGACATCTAGGAAAAGGTTGCAAGTATTAATTTAAAGGTGACGATAACATGAGAAGAAAATATGGGATTGTTGTTTTATTAATTCAAAACTATTGAACCAAAGAAGAAAAATGGGGCAAAGTTTGCTTAGAAATTAATTCATAGTCTGATATTGACAACAAAAGATATTGAGAAAGGTTTTTGATCAATTCACAAGCTTTAATGACAAAATAAAATAAAAAATAACATGAGACGAAAATGGGGGAAGGTTGTTTTTTTAATTCAAAACTATTGATAGCCAAAGAAGAAACTGGGGCAAAGTTTGCTTAGAAATTAATTCATAAGCTGATATTCAAAAAGAAATTGAGAAAGGTTTTTGATCAGTTCACAGACTTTGATGACAAAAGAGGAAAAGGGTTCATTTTAAAGGTGATGTTTGCAAAAGATAAGGAAGCACAGTGGCATTAATCAATGCAAAGGCTGATGATAACAAGATGAAAGAAACTTATAGGAAAACATTGTTGAATTATTTGTAAGACTCTGAAACCACCCGTCCATCACTTCCGATTCGAGGCGATTGGAGGTGATGGCGTGTGATCAGTCTTGTGAATCCATTATGCAATAGCAGATGAACATATGCAATCAGTGGTAAACTACTAACAAGTTTAAAGTGATCTTGTAACTATGTTGACATATCTCAATAACAGAGAAAATGTGTACAAACAAACTGTTTTAATACTTTAATTAGTAAGAGGAAATCAATTAGGCATGAAAGAACCACTAGAGATTCAAATGAGTTTGGTCCATTCAGACTTTGGTAAAATGCTGATTGGTCTACACACATCAGGGCCCCGTTGCAGAAAGAGATACACTCGAGTGTAAGTTACGATTGATCGTAAGTCAGAAAATTTACGCGTTTCAACCAATCAGATTTGCGCATCTAGAACACGTGATCTGACTTACGATTAATCGCAACTTACAATCGATTGTATCTCTTTCTGCAACGGGGCCTTGGTCTACTAGAAAAATCAAATTTAAGGGCTTAGGATTATGATTATAGACTAGGATAAGGGCAAGGGGCTGGATATAGGGTTATGTTGAGGTTTTGGGTTGGGGTTCAAGTTTGAAGTTGGGGTAATAGAAGTTTCAGGCATCATGTTGTAGACCTAATGGCTGTAGACCAAGCAGACATTACTAGATTCCTTTAATCATGGAAGGCAAGCCTGCAGAATAGTCTACACTAACAAAGAACTAAGGACTTCCGGTTTACCATCAAGTCTACCGGAGGCGATGGTACGGCGTCTCGTCACGTTAGGTCAGCCATGGATAAGGCTGATGAATGAAACAACCTTGAATATCCTTGTATAGTTGAAACAAAAGAATTTATTATGTAATAGGTTCTATTATCAATTGTTGTTCTTTATATGAGTTTTGATTATCCAGATTGATTAAATGCAACCCCAACAGCTTTTCTTTATGCTTTTTTTTCTTCCTGTTCTGGTCTAAAATTATCTTCAAGTTGGTGTTGAGGGAGGGGGTGGGGGAAATTGTGTGACGCAAATTCATGGAAGGGAAACAATATGTATTTCATGCTAATATCCCATGCAGGACTAGTTCCAAAAATACTAGGCTAGGGTCAATTAAAATGTTTTGTTTTGTTTTACTAAAGTCAAATTATCTTTGATGGGTTTGAAAGTCTGATGAGGGCAAATAGGAGATTTAAGGTCAGTTCATGTTTTAATTTCTTAGTGTGATGGTTGCGTATGGAGGCTTGACTTTATTTCATGCTAAATAAACCCATACAGGACTAGTTCCAACCATACTTGGGCTGAAAAGCGCTTAGAAACAGCAGAATAAAGCGCTATACAAATATTATGTATTATTATTATTATTATTATAATGTCTGTTTTTACCAAAGTCATAATGGCCTGTATTCACAAAGGAGGTTTGTAGGAGGTTTGTATAAACCATGGAATGCTGCTCGCATTGTTAACAAGTATGGAGTTTACATTCCTTCCCCATCAGTTTACAAATGGCATTCCATAGATGTAAACCTTGGTCAAACCATGGTTTGTACAAACCTCCTACAAACCTCCTTTGTGAATACGGGCCATCTTTGATGGGTTTGAAAGTCTGATGATGGCAAATGGTTAGGGAATGCATTCCATGCAACATATGGAACCAATTATGATGTACAGCATTACGCCTTTAATGTGGAAGAATGTATGCAAACAGAACTTTACTGGTTTGAAGTCATGTTCGAGAAAGATGATATCTTGCCAAGTGATGGGAGATTTATGGCCAATTCATGTCTCATTTTCTGAATACAATGGTCTGGCAGGGAGTGCACACTATGTGTACAGACTCAGACAGACGGTGCTTGAATCAAGAAGAATTAATGCATCAAGAAATAAAAGATTTGGAGGTTTGCAGTCAAGTTTAGGAAAGATGATATCTAGGCAATGATGGGAGATTTTAAGTGTGATTTTTGGATAATGAGTACCTTCTATGTAAACCGGTTCTGACGTAATGCTTTAATCTGGACGAATCTCTGGGAATAAAAAGGTTTTCACTTCACAGTCAAGTTTAGGAAAGATAACATCGAGCCATGTAATGGGAGATTTAAGGTCAGTTCATGTTTTAATTTCCTAGTGTGATGGTTGGGTATGGAGAACACTCAACGGGAACAGGTTTTGACGTACAGTACTTTAATCTAGACAAACTTGTGCAAGCAGAATGGTTTTTGGTTTTCAGTGGTAGTTTTAAACTACTAATAGGAAAGATGATATCTTGCCAAGTAATGGGGGATTTCAAGTGAGCCATTAACTTTGTAAGATTTTTCAAAAAGTGATATTTGAGACTGCAGTCATATACCAATATCATTGCAAGATTATTCTGCATATTGTGTGATATTTTTGTAGGAAAATTACAATGTTAATCTAGTGAAAACAAAATTTAAAATTATGTATTTTATCACGATCGTTAGTGCAAAGTATCGAAATTCTGATACTATGGACGATTGAAGTGTTCGAAAATCGAATACAATCGCAAGGCGTTCCCGAATGCTTTCACATTCAATCTTAAATATCTCCATAATAAGGGAGACATTTGACCAATCAAAACCCATGTCATAATTCTTCTGTTACCATACACCAAACAACAAGGTACAAGAGAAGTGTGAAAGCTCCAAATAATTCTGGTTGAATTTGATGAAGTTAATGGGCAGGTTATGTTTTACTTTCAAAATGTGATGGTTGAGTAGTGAGTACTCTATGTAGACATATTCTGAGGTATGTATGATACTTTAATTCAGGAGAATAAATGCAAAAGCAAAGTGTTTGTGGTTTGCAGTTGAAGTTTAGGAAACTTGATATGGCACCAATAGGAGACTTTAAGGTCATTTTATGTTTTATTGCCTAAATGTGATGGTTGGTTAGTGAGTACACTATGATATAGACAGATTCTGATGTATGTACAATGCTTTAATCTGGAAGCATTAATAATAGATTAATATGAGACTTAAAGGTCATTTTATGTTTTATTGCCTAAATGTGATGGTTGGTTAGTGAGTACACTCTATGTAGACAGGTTCTGACGCATGGACGATGCTTTAATCTGGAAGAATCAATGCAAAAGAAAAAGGGGTTTTGGTTTGCTGTCAAGTTAAGGAAAGCCGATGGCGCCAAGTATTGGAAAGGGACCCAAGGTTTTTAATTACAGTGGATGTCATGGCTCTTGAGTTGTTGAGGCCTTTATGCATTAAATATAGTGTGGAATTATACTTGCAGAATAGATATATTCAGACAAATATAGCATCAAAACCATAATTATTGCATAGCAGAACATTCTTGAAATGCTGTCTGATTGCAAGCGTTGCAAGGCAGCATTGCATGCGCCCTCAATTGGTACATTGGTGAAGAGGGAAACTACGTCAAACGAGACCATGCGTTCTTGTGCTCCAATGGTTTGCTCTGCTATGAACTTTGCAAAACCACTCGAATTGGGAATCGTATATTCAGTAGAACCTGTGAGCGGAGAAACACCGGTTGATTCCAACTAGCGGGCGAGCTGAGCCAGCTGCCCGTTGATTGGTTGAGCTCGCTATTGTTCCCGATAGCCTAGCCTAGCAAGCGTGCTGAACCAGCGTCCCGTTGATTGGTTGAGTACCCGTGTACATCGGCCAATCGACGTTGTCCGTTATTGACCAATTAGGAACGTACTCGCTCATGCGAGATTGTGCGTTTGGAGCCAAAGAAGTGTATAAAACACGATTGCTTACATTAGATTATATCACTTGACAAAGTGTTGCAGTGGCACACGAAACACGAAACAAATCATTCTGGTTGAATTTGATGAAGTTAATGGGCAGGTTATGTTTTACTTTCAAAATGTGATGGTTGAGTAGTGAGTCCTCTATGTAGACATATTCTGAGGTATGTATGATACTTTAATTCAGGAGAATAAATGCAAAAGCAAAGTGTTTGTGGTTTGCGGTTGAAGTTTAGGAAACTTGATATGTTATATTCAGACAAATATAGCATCAAAACCATAATTATTGCATAGCAGAACATTCTTGAAATATTCAGATCTCATAATAAACCAACAAGTTCACAATGCAAACCTAGATGTGGATGTATGGGACACTGTTTAAATAAAAAAATAAAAGAATAATAATAATAATAATAATAATAGATAAATAAATAAATTTAAATAAATTTAAAAAATAATAATAATAATAATTTCCCAATATTTCACAAATGCTGTATAACAACTTTAGAATGTGCAATGGATACTTTTGTAGGCACATAACTCACAAAAAGAGAGGAAAATAAACAAACACTTTATAGGGTTGTGAAATCTCTGTTAGATATGAATATAGGATAGATCAACACTCTTGGATCTAAAGGAAAATCTAGTGGACTATGCATTAAACCAGAGCTTGACACTAGCACTTGCCTTATTGCCTAGAGCAAGTAAAAATTGATGTCTGGCAAGTCAAATTTCATAAAGGGTCTAGTTTGGTTGCCCGATCAGGCAACTAACATTTCTGTTCAGCTACGAGAGAAAAATGTAAATCTCATCTAGAAATAAGAGAGGAAAATTACCCCCAAGCAGATTGAGCTACCTAGCACAATTAATCTTTCTTTTTTCACATTGTTTTTTTTTTTTTTAAGGGAGGGGGGGGGGGGGGGGGGGGCAGGTAATATTTCAAAATGTATGATTTTACTTAATAATATATAGCTTTTATATAGCGCCATCTATCTAGTTGCCTATTCAGAGGCGCATTATTACCCTTGGTCATCAGGTACAGTTCAAACCCATCTCAACTCCCAGGGGAGCATACTAGCCCAAGCTGCCCAACGGGCGCTGAAGGCTAATTAACACCCGACCAAGTACCCATTTATACTCCTGGGCAGAGAGCAGCAATGTGGATTAATTGTCTTGCTGAAGGAAAAACGGAGTGGGCAGGGTTCGAACTCGGGATCTCGAGATCAGAAAGCGCGCGCTCTACCAATCTTTCCACACCACATCCACGTGGGCAAGTAGGTAAACAAAAGTGTGGAGGCTTGCATTAACCCAGTGAAGTTGGTTACCTCATGAAGGAGAACTTAACAAATAAAAGCAAGTTTAACCCTTTCCTTACAGGAATCAGTGGGCAATGTACAAAGTCTATGGGAATTTTAGAATCTCAAAGGGAACGGGTTAGACTCATAACCACTATTGTAAAAACAATACTGGACCATGGTTTTTAAGGGTTAATCTCTCTTAGACATATGGATTGTATGGTACAAATCTTAACCATGCACTATTGACGTTTCACAATTTAATTCCGCTAATTCTTCGTAGTGGAGATGTCATGGCAGTTGTGTAAACATGTTTTCGTTCGGATGTTTCAAGAGCGGATTTAATCCTTTGTTTGGTTTGAGTGTTTTGTTCACTTGCGCTTCAGTCTATTTCCAGCTGATGGGACAGTGTGAGAGAAAATGTATTCCTTTGGTTTTAAAGGGATCTAGTAACATTGTCAAAATCCTCAAAACTTTACTTGGAGTTCACATACCTCATATTGTATTCGTTTTACCAATAGAAACGTGGAGCAGCTTTCGGTTTTCCAAATGTACATTCCGATATGAAGATGTGTACGATTGAAGTTTTCTCATGTGTAATTATCTACTGGATAATTATAACTGTACATGAGTAAGCGAATAACACTTTGCATTTTCGCTCATTACTCAGTCATGTCATTCATTGACAATGGAATTTTCAAACATCACTCGGTGGACATATCAGATTGAGAAATACAAATTCGATCAACCATTTGCCATTTTTTGCTCATGTCAACAAAGTTACAAGGTCCCTTTAAACTGTGTATACCTCTTGCATATACAGCCTCAACACAGCTCAGATGATGTCACAGCAAACTAGAATGACGCATGTGAAGGTGTGGAATTTCTAATCCTGTTCAGAGCTACTCCGGATCATTGACTACAAATCCCAGATAAATCGGAAGGCCCACTTTCATTATTTACCCTCACATTTTTCCACTTGGTTACTCCCTGTGTCCACCATCACAAATACACATCTGAATATCTTTGTATATATACTAAAATGCCCAATGACTATGTGTATGGCGCTTTATAAATGCTTGATATTATTATTATTGTATTAATATTATAATTTTATTATGTTTGTTTTTATTTTTGTGTGCGTGCGTGCGTGCATATGATTCTAAGTCAAGTGACTTGACATGAAAAAAACCTGTTCCTCCAGATTCTTCCACTTTCCTATCCGTCTTAGGTTTTTTTTGCTTCTGGCAATATATCACTTTCCAGTCCTACATGTTTAATACCTATTTGTCACTTGGTGTGGCAATATTTAGAGATACTATTTCCTCTTGTAGTGCCTTTTACTCGGAAAAGGAGCGTCATCTATCACTGTGCCATGGTCAATTATAAATATCAAATTGCAAGACCTTATGCTAGACCATTAGCTTCCGATCCGGATCCGTATGAAAAGTTTGAGCACCCCTGAGTGTTATTTATTTGTCCGTTGTGAGTCAATATTTAGAGATGATATTTCCCCTCGTGACTGCCCTATACTTGGAAAAGGCATCTAACTCTATCACTGCACCACAGTTTATCGTACATATCAAACTATAAGACCTTTTGATAACAAAAAAACAAAAACAAGCCATCAATTTCTTGCCCATGGCATTATAGAATGGCAAGTAGAATAGAGCCTTAAATAGCACTTTTTGCTTGCCCAAAGCCAGTATTGGGAGGCCCAAATGAAGAAAAGTATTTACATTGTCTATTCCAGTCAGGCAATTAAAATTTGATATAATTAACCAAATTAACCCCTTGACTACGGGAACTGGGTGGGTTATGTACAAAGTCTATGTGGTTTTCAGAAACTCGAAGGGAACGGTTAAGGTGCAAAGTGATATTTGCTATTCTTCATTGCACTGACTTTGTACGCAGTTATAGTTATCTACTGGATAATTATACATCTGAGCACTTCAATCATATATGTTTAAAACGGAAGAGAAATTATATTGGTAACACGAATATATAATGAGAACCGCTAGGGTTCCAAGTAAGTTTGGAGAATTGTCACAATTTGACTAGATCCCTTTAATAGTTGATACTCCACTACTGAGACTTCATAGAGCAGTTGCTTTTGATGCATACGAAGAAACTTGAAACGAAAGGGTTCTTGCTCATATTGGTATGACATTTTGGAATTCTGAGTGTTATTTGTTTATAACTTACAGGAATGGTAATGTTTTGAGGTAGATTTCCCCTTTTTTAATACGCTGTCCTGTATTTGGAGAAAAAAAAACTCCCACACACCTCATTGCGTCATGGTTTATAGTTGCTAGGGAATCTTTGATCGCACGTACAGTATGTGGACTTAGAAATTATGATGTCACGGTTTCAAGCTAAGCTAATTTGACGTATTTGGAAGTCAAATGGAGCTTTAGCTTTCGAACCTAGTAGGTTCTTCTTGCAAATTAACCCAACAAAACCCGGAAGTGGTGTATAATGTAAGCAAAGTGAAGGGGTTGGACAGGAATAAAGAAGTATTTGTAGTAATAATAATAATAATAATACAAATGTATTTCCATTTCTAGTACCCTATACTTGGAATGAACAAAATATCAAGACAACTTATCGTGGTTCTTGATAAATATAATAATAATAATAATAATTCATTTTCATATAGTGCATTTCCAATTAAAAACTGATCGATGCGCTTTACACCCTCTCCAATAACCTACAACAAAAATAAATACGTCTTCAAATTTCTTTTTTTAAATATCTAATGTTGGGGACAGTCTTAAATCTGCTGTTCCAAACTGTTCCAAACTGTAGGGCCAGCAAAATATCAAACTGATAATCATTTCTAAAGCAATAGCTTTTGATTGACATAGAAAAAACAACATTCTGGTCTGTCCTCAGTGGGGTGATGGTGCCACGGCTTTCTCATCAATTCTCACGCCGTAAAGAATGTTGTTATTCATGTGGTCATCTAGGCGTCAATCGATCTTCCTGCCTCTAATTGTTGCTATAATAACCATTGATTAACAACTCACAGCCACATTGGATGATGTCTAATGGCTTTGCTAATTTGGTCACTGCACATGTAGACAAGCATAGATAACTAGTATAAACAATGATTACATCATTGGATCATTAAACTGGTCAGGAGTATGTAATGCAGACAGCGCTGTCGTTACATTTTGGGAGGGAAAAGTTATGTTTTGGCTATGTGCAGCTGTGTCTAATTTATTCAATTTAATTTATTCAATTCAGTAGAGGTCTGTTACAAATTACTTCAGTTCAGCTGAGGCTGAATTAAATAGTCATTTATAGGGAAGACAAGATCTTAAAGTGATCCATTAACTTTGTCAAATTCAACGTAAAAAAATCTTGTTTGGCTTGTGGTGACAGGAGAATGAAATGGGTTTTGATTTTCAAATGTCTCTCTTTATATTGAATTCAATGAATTGGGAACGCTTTGCGATTTTGGATACTTTGATCGTCCATAGTAGGCCTATCTGAATTTGGATAATTTGTGTGAAATGACCAGGATAAAAACTGAAATAAATTTTCACTCGTTTTCCCTAGGTAAGCATTCTTCTTTTCTCTTCAAAACTATCACACATCATTCAGAAGAAGCTTGCAATGATAGTGGTATATGACTGAAATATCAAATATCACTTTGGAAAAAATCTTACAAAGTGAATGGATCACTTTAAAAACTATTCTTGGTTATGAAATATTTAGGTGGGCATACTCTTGGTGTTTGGTTGATAGAAATATCAACAAAAATATTTTGAGCATTTTTTCACAATTGTACGTATTTTGAATCCACTAATATTACAGCAGCGGATATTAACACAGAAACTTCTACTCACTCGTATGGAAAACAAAGTCGATCCACCCTCAAGTGTTCT
Organism: Echinarachnius parma; assembly: GCA_037951105.1. NCBI lineage: Eukaryota > Metazoa > Echinodermata > Echinoidea > Clypeasteroida > Echinarachniidae > Echinarachnius > Echinarachnius parma. Next base: position 705 of record JBAMJV010006907.1, on the reverse strand, counting down.
TACTTTTTTAAAATCACATTAAGTACTTTTTACAATAATAAATGCTTGCCATAAAAATAACTCATTGAGTAGGATTTGCCTTGATCTTCTGCCGATGGAGAGTTTATTAGTGCAATTATGACAACAAGTCCGCCTCACACTAGTGCCAATAAACGCTAGCTTACTGCAGCCAATCACAGCCACAAGGGGGTGAGATGGGACATTGCCTACCCCCACACCCTCCCAGTTTTGGTCTATTTTGGGATTTTCAGTTGAATAAAGGGAGAATCTCATTATTCAGGCCAGTTAAGGCCTAATATTTAGGTTTAAAAAGTCTTCACCATTGCTTCTTTACTCTTGTAGGACAAAATATTATACCCCCCCTCCCACGCACTACTTATAAGATCCTGTTCATGCCGCTATTGGCCATCGCCAAGTCTATATATTTTTTCAATGCTAAAGGCAGTCGTATCAATGATCCCTCATACAAGTGATTTTCAAAGAAATTGATGAAAAAAGAGAGAAGAAAACATAATATTTTGAAATGCTGAAAGCAGGAAAAGCTTATTGACATGTTTCTGAAGAAATTTAACTGATATGACAGAAAGGTGACAGACAGTTTCATGTACATTTTTCTTCAAACATTTCTTGTTTTTCCTTCCTTTTTTACATTTCTTTTTTTCTTCTTCTTTTTTGAAAATGTTTCCTTTTTCTAGAGTTGCTTTA